>BGPR01012023.1:32947-46435 GCA_013235015.1 Araneus ventricosus
TGTTCTACAAATTTGTTGCTAGTAATTTTTCTTTCTTTTAACTTAAAGAAGATTTAAAAACAAACATTGAAATTGATGTGTGCTCTACTCTCTGAAATCATTTCACGCAAATCAATCCATGCATTCATTACACAACGAAACAATATAGTCGCAAATGGTAAATTTAACGATTTCGTTTGTAGAATTCGTAGCATCAGTTTGTTGAGCATCCATGCTATGTGTCTACTATTCTATAATGAACCTGAAAGAGTAAATTAAGTAAGTTTTCTGTTGTATCGGACACTAATATTAATCCCATCGTAATAATTTTATATTCGAGTATAGTAACTTTCACGTGCTCTTCATTCAACCAATTAAATTATAGCAGCTAAATTTTTTTATCGTTCAACAGTCCGGATATAAAAATCCAAACTTTAAATAAAAGAAAACAATTGAAAAAAACTTCAACCTATCTTTTTAAAGAAAAAAGAAATTTTATATAGAAGCTATTTGCATTAAAATAGTGGTAGTGTTTATAACAACACGCCTCTGCACATCTAAATGTTAGGATTTGCTTACTTTCTTTGACGCATAAAAATCTTTTGAAAATTGTTACAGTTGCTAATGATTCTAATACATGTCTGTTACAGAGAAATTTCTAAATTATTTAGTTAGAAAATTGTCAGTCCTATAAATCAGCCGCATACGGGGAATAATTCTAGAATAATTGCGTTTTCTTCAAGTGCTGAATTTTCTCGCATTGCAATACAGTTTCTTTTGTTGGGAAAAAAAGCTATTGTAAATTGACAGTTGCTAGTTTAGGGAAGGAAATCTGAAGAATTTTGAATAAAAATATGATATTAAAATAATATCCCAAATGAGAAAAGTAATTTCTGAAAAGTAATTACGTTTTCGTTTATTTAATTTATGGTTATTCATAAATAAATTTGAATTATTTGAATCTTTAAGTCTCAACAACTTTCGGATTCATATGAACTTTTCATTTACTATAATAATCCTGCATTCAACTTACACCATAAATTCTCGCTAAAGGACATTAGGAGTTCAGATATGTTCTATAAGGCGTTTTAGAGTTTAGAGGGAAATCTGACTTCTTAAGCGCTCTTAAAGTTGGAATAATAGCATCTTCCTTCTTTGTGATTTCCGACACACCATATTACATATAGTAGCATGGAACCTTTTTTGAAACAAAAAATTATATATAGAATTTACCTACGCCACTTCAAAGAGTAGGGACGCTTTCCAATATTATGAATCTCGATAAGGCTTTGGAGCAGCATGTATCATGATTTGAAAACAGAGTTAGTAGTCATTCATTTTGGGAATAGAATAGCGAACGGTAACAGAACAATTGATTTAAGGTTGTAATTAGAAGTTTTTCGAATAGAGAGCTGCAGAATCACTAACCAATTCTACATTTCTTAGTAATGGCGATAACAAATTTACTATGAAATTTTTCTCCAGAGCCTCAGTGACAATATGATCTACGGACATTCCAATGAATACTATTAATATCTAGTGGTCAGGTTCTATGTTTTGGTTGGAAGTGTATCTTAAATGCCTGAGGTCTTTCCTTGTGTAAGTCAATTCTGTGTCCTAACTGTTAGTCTGTAAATACATCCTAAAGTGATGTGAATCTTGTATTAATGTTGGTATTAGAAATTCTGTGCGCCTTTTGTAAGAGTAAAAATCTGAGACATCTAAATGCTTATTTCTTTGGATTGACGAGTTTTTCTCACATACCTATCTAAGCAGTGGAGAATCCAGGATTTTGGTCTGGTGGGAGCTGAGGACAAATAAAATTGTATCGTCGTGACCTCCTGGCTTATGTAATTCGATACACTTTAACTTTATCCACTCACAATAATTATCACAACGGACAATGCAATACCCTCGATAATAAAATTTAAAAAATGTATAACTAGCGAGAATATGTTTTTGACCGCGTTAAAGCTACAAGAACAAATGGAATGACTACAAAAGGTGGAAAATTTTCCGAGTCTGTCAAGGGAAAAATCTATTTTTTCCGTCTTATATTTTTAAAAATAGATTAAGAACAAATAAGTATAGAGATTTGAAAAAAATCAAGAATTTTGGTCTCTGGGAGAGACTGCAGCCCTTAGTACGCCCGCCTTGGATTCTCCACTGTATAAAGGAAAATCACATGATTCCGTGCCGTGCAGGCCACAAAAAATTTCTTATGTACTGATTTTAGCGTTTTGTACTAATGTGTCCATTTAAGCCAGAAATTGTACAATCATCGCGTATATGGAGCGAGATAAAATAATGCTTTACTTCAAAATTCATGTACATACTTTTTGCACATAAATAACACGCCAATATGTTCTATGAGAAAGATGAGGCTTGTTTAAGAAATCAAAAAACAAACTCTTGTATCCTATTATTCTTTAGAGGGAGTAATATGAGTATTATGTGCTCTGAATAATATCTCGAAGTTTATTGCTGAAGAAAAGACATATTTTCTGGGATTGTTTTTCATACGTTGAAAGTTTCATCGTAAAATACCTGGAATTATTTTTTTTCTGTAGAGTGAAAAGTTTTTTTCATGGATGAGAAGGCACAAGATATACCACAATTTATTTTTAAAATGTTCCTTATTCCTCTGTGTTAAGACAGGCAAGCACCTTTAGAGTAAATATTCATACGAAGGAGAAGAGTAGTTTAGAGTAATTAATTTCTACACTCCTGTGTGCTGAATGAAATTGCTCAATTTTTAAAATTTCAGAACATAATTAAGAGTTATTTAATTAAGTTATATTATAATAATAAATTCTAAATAAAGCCTAAAATGTTGAAAATAATTAAAATTAAAATTTTGCTTTTTAGAAGGTAAAGTATGTTTACCTAATAATTTGCTATTGAAACCTAAAAAATAATTTTTCGAACGGTAAAAATTGAAATTAATTCTCTGTACTAGTTTATCTTTTGTAGGATTTAAGTCGAGATTTGATCACAAGTGGCATAATAAAATATTTATTTAACTCATTTTTTCCTCAAAATAATGATGTCAATAGATGTGGGATGAAAACAAAATTTGTTTTAACAATATAATTTTTCTCCAAATCAAGGGTTCGAAGTTATACAAAGTAACAAACTTTTTAAAATCAAAATCCAGCATTTTTAAATATACTGGAATAAGGAAAGAATAATGCGTTAGGAAATAATAAATCTCTACTAATAATAAGGAGGAAAGTGTGTTTCGTTGTAAATCTTTTTGGAGAGTGGGAATGTGAAACTCGATACATTTTATTTGAAAATTTAATCAGAATGTTTAAAAAATTAAGGGAAAGTTTGGATTTTTTTCTCGATATCTTCAGAAAGAAAATTATTTTCACCCATATGGAAATTTAAATCATTATTTCTTCAATGATATCAATTAAGTTGCCTCATAATTATTTTCTCCATTTTTAATACATTCGTAAAAGATATTTTTAGGCATGATTTAAAATAATAATTTCTGTAGTTGCAATGAAATTCCACCGTTTTTATTGTTTAAAAAAGTGGTTGGGAACACTGCTTGTGACGTGCCCCACCTAAGCCTTTCTAAACTTCTCATGCTCAGCATGTAATAAATACATTATTTTTAATATTCAAAAATTGAAGTACGACAGACATGCTGGTCGCCGAAGGCGGCTAGCAGACTAATACGTGTAACAGGGAATGTAGGGGGATTAAAAAAAATGTAAAACTTAGTTATAAAATCGAAAGTTTTGAATACTCTCTGAGCGAGCTGTGAGAGAGAAATAAAGTTAAAAGTTAGACATCTTTACTTCGCTAACAATAATTTATATAATATTAATTTTCCCCCTCAAAAATGTGAGTGTGGCGGACGTCCCCTCTTCCCTTTCCTGACCGCATCGCCTCCCAGCATGGGCTATATGTCACATGCGCAAAATGAATACTCCAAATGTGCTAACGCAATCAATATCAATACTATGAAATGCATTCCACGGAGATTTTGTATAGAAGATAGGAATACTTTACCACCCGTTATTTGAAGAAATACAAATTCCTGCAGTTTCATTTCTCAATAAAAATGTAAATAAGATTTAAAAGTCATACTTTTATTATCAAAAAAAATTAGGTAATATTTTTTAAGAAAAATCCAGACATCAAAGCAAAAGTCATAAATGCAAGTGGCACGGATATAAAGACTCTCTTTTAATCATATTAATAATTTGAATCAACAATAAGGAATTTTCTTTCTTTTTATACTGATTGTTATTTAAATTCCTTAACATATTGATGTCAACATTTCAAGCTTTTATGAATTGCACAGATTTCCGAATTTTCGATGAAAAAAGTACATTAATGAATGCGAGGTCTAACTGTTTTTTTCTTTTCATTATTTTCTTTCTTTTTGACTTTCATATATTTCATAAAATATAAATATAAATTTTATGAAGTGTTGTAAACTATTCTCCCAATTCGGTAAAATTATAATGGAAAATTCCAATCAATTATATTTCTCATCCTGATTATCGTTTAGGAATTTTTTAATTAATTTTTCTTAAAATTAGTATCTAATGTCACATTACAAAAATATAATTATTATCGAATATTTAAATATTTTAAAGTCATCGGAAACGCTCAACTGCATAAAATTTAAGAATTCTTACACATCTGAAGTGAGTACAAAATCGATCACAAAATGTCCTTTTCACAGACATGGATCAAGGGCATTTAAGCGTGAAAAAATATTTAATTCCTCTCAAAACATCACATCAAAATAAGATTAATTAAACAATTCATATAATGTACTTGGTGTCATTTTTTCCAAGGAAATAATTCTAAATCAAAGCGCTTATTTATTAGAGATTGTGTATTGTTCTGCTGTCCCAATCTATAATGATATGATAATTTATTTCGTTGAAAATATCAGCCTCTTTCAGAAACATTCCTTTAGTGAAAAATTACACTAAATTAACACCACCCAGATGCCCGTGTTTAGAACCATTTGATTCCTTTCCGGTTTGGATAGTTGGAGGTGAATTTTATTTTTTAATTGAAAATACATCAAACAAGGATAGAAACAAACAATAACGAAAAAACAAAACAAAGAAACGTGCAGTGGACGAGAAGAAACATAAAAACAAAACGGAAAACGAAACAATCTGATAAAAATAAAAAAATACCTCGAAAATAGAGGTACAGATTAAAATAAAAGTTAAAAGTTCCCGGATTCGTGCGTCACTCTAGGAGGATGCATGCTGAATGATGTTTCTCTACAATGAGATCGTTCTTGCCACACAAGAAGCGCATTAAGAGACGAAGTCGGGTTCTTCTCTTCCGTTCATTTTAAATACGATTTAAATAACATGCTTAATCCAGGCATGATAATAAACATGCTTTTTTCTTATGTCTCTGCTATCATTTGATAGGCTGTCATCCCTGCATTACAGAACGACACATTATAATTTCAAACGATTATTTTTACGATTTTGTTTTGTGAATTCGGAGCTTTAGTATATTTGGCTTCCGCTCTGTCTGTATAATATGATTTATCGACAGCGTGAAGAACTTTGATTCCTCTTTCTCCGTTGTGGACATACCATACCTTATTGAAAGCTAATATTAATCTGATCTCGGAGCGCTTATCTCAGCTTCGTAGCACAAGTGGATCAATTAACAACAATAACGGTCATCTTCCTTTACCAGCACGGATGCAAGAATCCAAGCTTTAAATTAAAAAAAAATAACTAAATCAAGCTTTCTGCCATACAAAAGTTTTATAAGCATACAAATATATATTAAAAGTTTGTAGTAAAATAGTGGTAGATATTTTAGAAATATGTCTATATACCTGTAAATGTTTGGCTTTATTTACGTTCAGTGTTGTCGACGGTATCTGTGAAAAAGAATACAGACATGAATCATTTATATTATTTCTACAGACATGAAAATTTAGTCAATCTAAATTTACTAAATTAATTCGAATGAGAACTTTCAGCCTTCCAAACCATCTTCTAACAGGAGTGAACTCAAAACTATATGCGCGTTTTCAATTGATTAGGTTTTCGGAATTCAGTGATTTGTAGTGGCAATTATTTAAAAAAACATCACTTTATAACAATACAGTTATCTGTTTAGGAAAAGAAATTGCAATAAATAATCATATTAACGTAATATCCTAAATGGAGAGTCAGAGAAGTAATTTGGTTTTTGTTTATTTAATTAATTTTTAAATCTTATTCTGAAATATTTGATTTGTGGCAATTTGCCTACATTCTACAATATACATGAAAACTGAGTCAATCAGCTTGATATTCATGCAGTAAATTATTTTACTTCAATATACGGGGGGAAAATTACTGGACTTGATTTATTAATGCATTTCACTCTCTTCCTGATGAATTGGAGTTTCTAAAATTTTTACACATGTGTTTCGATAACAGTACACAACTTTTCTTTTTTCAAAAGTTCATTCTCAATTATCCGATAAATAAATTTAATTTTTTTCCTGTCCACTGGAAACATCTGGTAAAGAAGCTCAGAAACACTGATTGTATTTACATAAAATACTTTAAAAAGAATACTTTTATATCAATTTGCATTAGTGGCAGTAAATTTGTAGGAATAAAATATGTTCAGAAAACTTTTGATCATATGTATTTTCATTTATACATCGTTATACGTAAGGTCCTTGAAAGACGTTTAAACTGTGCATTACTGTATATTTAGATATGCAATGAATGATAGTAATTTTCTTTCTTTTGATATTGAGTGTGATTTAATTTCTTTAGAAGCCGATGGCAGCTCTTCATGCATTTATGATTTGCACACATCTTCAGAGTATCGAGGAACAAAAAATATTTTCTATACTTTAGTATATTAATGAAAGCAAGGCCTTTAAAGACTTTTCATTATTTCATTAATTCTTCCTTTAGTCTTTCATATATATTTCAAAATTCATCATTATAATTTTTATAAACTGTTTTAAACAATTTTTCGAAATCTGAATATTTATAATAGAATTTGATAATTAATTTATTTACATGCTTGTAATTATTTAGGAATATTTTATTCAATTTTTCGCAAATTAAATATAAAATGTTACCTCCCATATTGAACTGAAGTTAAAGTCTGAAAATATTAAAATAGTGTATAGTCAACGAAATCACACAATTGTTTAAGATTTCAGAATTTGATTGCAACAGAAGTGAGTGAATATTTTAAGAAAATCCAAATCTAAAAAATGCTGTAAAATTAATTCTTCACTTTCATGGTGGTTAAAAAAATAGATTCGAGGGATAAATAGAGACTTCCTAAATTAGAGATGACTTACGCATCCACAAAATGAAATCTCAATTTTTATAGGAAAACTGAATTAAAGCAGTTGAAGAGAAACTTGGGATTCACAATTTATAAAAGTAGGAAGGGAAAGTAGCACAATTTTAGTATTTTGCATTGGCGCTGTTTTTGTTGGTGAGTCCCTGATAAAGAGTAGACAGTGCATCGTTTTAAGCAATCTGAATCTTGTGTCAAATCATTTAGCAATATACTTGTAGAAATAAATTCTATCCGAACTACAAAAATTCTTTCCAAATATTTGTTGAGTAAAATGTCACAGAAAATAGAGAAAAAATTAAAAATCAAAAGTTATTCCTTATTTATAGAAAAATTGAAACAAAATTATTAATTGATTTCTTAGAAGTGTTTCCTGTTATTCAAAATATAGTTTGGAGAAGTTTAAAACAGGCTTTAAATTTTTTTTCGTTTCTTGAGGAATTCTGAATAATTTGCTTGATTTTCAAACTAATAGCAGCATTTATCTTCAAAGTTTTTAACCATTATTGGTAGAATATTAGAAGCAAACATAATAAATCGATAAAAATTCAAATTTAAAAGAAAGTAAATAGAAATTCCAATCATTACTGCGAAATATCGTAAGATGAAAATGTCTTGGGATAGAATCGTCTACCTTGATTCTATCAGCTGTTTCATTTTTTGTTCAATGAATTTTACAACATTCAATTTACAGAAAAAAATACCAATTTAAAATATTGTTAAAGCGAAAGTGAAAACTGCTTTTAAACGGAGCAATTTTGTTATCAGAACGTTAACTTCTCCAAAAGAATGTAAGTGAAAGATTTTATGAAACAATAAATGTGGTATGTTTTTCATAACAACAATAAAATGCATTGTTAGTGGTTGTGTTTAAGCGTATTTTGAAAAATTTATTAATAATAAAAAGACCTCCGTGGAAATAAAATTGGATTCACTGAAAAGCTAATTCTATAAATTTTAGAGTGGGGTAAAAATAATTTCTTTGAAATAACATATTTGGAAGTTCGTGAGAAAAACCGATGGAATTCAGATTATATATTAATTAATTAAAAATACAATTAAGACTTTCTAAAACACTTTCTTATATATCACCTACTACCCATGAAATAATAATTGGAATAAATGGTTATTCAAAGTTTCAGTGGTCTGCCTTGAAGAGCGTTTCCTTTCTGGGTGTATCAATTTTGACATGAAGCAGTTTACAAACAGAATGCCAACCTGAAATCCACATCATGTTGAAAAACAAGTGCTTATTACACCCTACCAATGATGCCCGAGCTAATTCGTGCAACAAATTATTACAATTATAATATAAAATTAAGTCCATATAAATATTATCACTCTAAACAAAAATGACCGTCAATTAATTAACATCTAAAGTGTGTTCTGAGATTTTAGTTGAATCGATTCGGCAACACATTGCCAAAACAGGAGAGGGTCATCTAATTAGACTGTGCAGAAAACTACGCTGCTAAGGAGTGAAAAATAGTTTTACCCCTTAATTTTGTTATTTAAAAGTAGTTACATATACGTTTGTAATAAAAAAGAACTAACTGGAAAAAATCCTTGCACTATGGGGTTTCAAAGTGTTTGTCAAGATATGTTACTAGCCGCCTTTTATGACCAGATTTTTCGCCGGGAATATAATTGTAACTGAATATCTTATGCATAACTTGATATTCACGGTTCCCTCAAGAAAGTAATTTTAAATTTCAAAGATTAATAGAAACAATATTAACGCACGATCTTTCAATAGCCTTGGAAATTTTCTGTTCGTTGTCTACACGAACTTCCCGAATGAAATCAAGTAACTGTTCATTTCATGTAAAATCTATTCGCATGCTGTCGGCGCCGACTTCAATTTCTCATCTTTATGCAAAATATGCCTTTGATTTCAAGATCAAAATGTTGCGGCACAATCTACGTCCAGCAGCATGTTAGCTGGATAATAACATGCTGATAAAAGAATCAAAACTTAACAATCTTAATCATTAAGCTTGCTAGATATATTTTCAAATAAACTTATTATCTTAGAGGACTTTGATTACAGATTTCACAGAAAAATTGATGAAATAAAAAAATAAGCAGCATAAATTTGGATATTATCTTAGCTTCTCACAATGGAAGAGAAACACTCAAATTAATATTTGTTTAAACAATTCAAAACTCTGAATTTCATTGCAACCATTAAAATTCTTTTAGAAAATTTTGTCTAAAAATACTTTTTAATCATTTATTGAAATTTAGACAAAAACATTTCATTGGCATATCATTGGCATATATTTGATATCATTGAAATTTTTTTTTAATTTTTAGTTGTTGTAAAAGTCATGTTTGTGATGTAATGTTTTCGGAAAGTATCAAGAAGTAACTTCAAAATTTTGATAAAGTTTAAATTAATCAAAATTATAAATATAATTTTAAAACATTTCTCCGTGATTCACATTTCCATCCTCAAAACCATATTTGTGCCAAATTTCGTAGCTCCAGGCCCATCGGTCTGCCCTGTACAGCGCCAACACACACATCCCAATTCTCCTTTATTATTAATAGAAATAAGCTCTTGAAAATAAATTGAAACGAACAACATAGTGTACCAAAAAAACTATTATCCTTGCTACAATTAGTAAACCAAGCTTTACAAAATAACAGCCAAACCTCAGAGATTTAAAAGAACAATAAGACCAGCATCTGTCACCAAAACAACAATCTCGATAGAAAAACAATTAACCAAATCCTGCATGTTCATCGAAAAATAAAATTTATTTTCATCAAAGTACATGCTAAAAATATTGGAAATGAGAAATGCGTCCAGTTATTGAAAACAGTAAAACGCAATGGGCGGAGCTACGCATACATTAAAATCCTCAAGCCTTTCAACAAAAGTCGGCCGAGAAAAGCCATTTGTGATAAATTGCAAGTATAGTGGAACCTCGCTTAAAGAGCATAATTTGTTCCAGGAGCTTACTCGTAATACGAAACGCTCGTTAAGCGGAATTTTTTTTTCCTAAATAAGTTAATGTAAAATACGATAATGCGTTACATACCGAAAAATATACTCCAAAATTTTTATGTATAGAGTTTATTCAAAGAAAATTATATAAAAGATTGTTAAAGAGTATTAATCATCTTCATCTTTTCTTTATAGGAGAATCAACCACCATTGAATGAGTATACGATTTTTAGAAAACAAAACAAAAAATAACTAAAAATAATAAGTTTAGTATTTATGATATATACAATAATTTGCAGAATTGAGTTCAATGCGTCATTTAGAAATTTTACTAATTTTTCTAAGCATTTTAATAGAGTTGTTGAATTTTTTTTTATCAATCTTAATAAGTAATTTATTCTTTTTTAGTAAGAAGTTGTCTAGAGTTAGTTCCTTGGATATGAGAGTAGCAAGTGCAAAATCAGCTACTTCCTCTTCTCATCACTCGTTATGCGAAACGTCGCTAGTTAAGCGAGGCAGTTTTTTTAAATTTATTTTGCTCGTTATGCAAAACCAATTAAGTAAAAAAACAATTAAGTACCAAACCAAATAACTCGTTCAGCGAGGTTCCACTGCATATTAGAATGACGACAGGAAGAGGAGAAGCGTCTATAACATCGTCCCAAAAGTCAGTCTTCATCAAACGAATAGGGTAAGAGAAGACATTTTTTTTCAGAACATGACCCGTTCTGAAAATAAAATGCCTATGTATACTGCCTACCATATCCGCCTACGTTGAAATCGATTTTCGGACAAAATTCAGAATGTTTTACATGAAAGCCCATACTTTCTAGTTTCCAAATCAGTTTTCATTTCATTTTTACGACACCTAGAAAGAAAACTAGAGCCTTTTGTATAAACCTCCAGAGCTGAAACTAAAACCTTAAGTTCCTTCAAAATAAACGGATGTAGAAATATTGGGAACAATTTTCAGTATTTTTAACCGTATAAATTAATATTCTTGATAATTTTAATTATTTATGGCTTGTTAATTACTTTTTTAATGTTTCCATCAACAATTTCATTGGAAAATATTGGCAACCACTTCGCTTGTTTGGTTTTTGTTTATATTTGAAAACGATTTCGTGTTATCACTTTTACTAGCTTTTTCGTGCTATATTGTTCTGCTGGAGATATTTAACCTATGGCGAAAAAAACCAATAGGACACGTCAACTAAACTCAAAGTTCAAGGGAAATAGATATTCCAAAAAGAAAGCCTCTGACGTACCAAATGGAAATGAAAGAAAAAAGAGTTGTCTACATATAAATTGCCAAATGTGAATGAAAGAAAGCTACAAAAAACTTCTGAAGCTGAAATAAGTGAAAATGTTGATTGTTGAAAATGTTTGCTATTGAATCATAATATAAATCATAATTTAGTGTGATATATGTATTTAGTGTAATATGTTCTCCATATTGCTTCACAAGCTGTTTGTGTTTACAGATAGACAACTCATTTGGTTTAGCCCTCAACATGACAATACTTTGTAAGAACTGTAAACATAGTATTGTGTTTGTACTTCCGAGAAAGTAAACAAATTACATGAAGTAAACATGTCTTTTGTATTTGGACTGATGCTTATTGGAGAAGGACATAGTGGTGCAAAGAATTTGAATGTAATTTCTAAAGTCGGTTATTAGAAGTTAGAAAACAAACTTTCAAATGCATGCATGAAAATAGCAAAAAATGTTATGTGTGAAGCAGCAGGGGAAATCAACAAAAATAATTCTGATATTCGTCAGTGTGGAGTATCAGTCGATGGTACATTGCAAAACAGAGGACACACTTTTCGAAATGGTTGTGTGTCTGCCATATCTGTTGACAACGAGAAAGTGCTGGATGCAGAAGTGATGTCGAAGATGTGTAGAATATGTAACTCGTCATCAAACAGAGCTCATGATTGCGTCAAGCACATTGGATCGTCAGGTTGTATGGAGATTGTCAGTGTCTACACAATGCTCGAACGATCTGAAAAGATGCCAAACTTGCAGTATGTTGTGAGATCGTAGCCCAGAGTTACCGGGGTCTGAGCAGAGATCAACGGACTTAAAGAAGTCACAGAATTTCAGCATATCAAATTTCATTGACTTCTTGAATATATTGCTGTGTTACAGGTTAATATACAGATGGTATATACAATTCAATAATGAAGATAAACAAGTCCCGAATATAGATCGCGAGAGTCATTAATAAGCGTAACTTGACTTCGTAGAAGTTACCAACCGTGAGTATACTCGGAGATACAACATTATCGTAAAGTTCAGGAACTGTGAGAGTTCAGCAGTCAGTAGTAACTCAGGGCGAGTTATGGAAAACACAGAGGATCAGTTTATGACAATGAGGCAATGAGGTAGTACGAACGCTCGTTAGAATGCTGTAATCCACCACAGGGATGCTTATAACCAGGCTCTGACTAAGGTCTACTCAAGATGAGTAAGAAAGATACCGAGGGTCGTTATATAACATCGAGGTTTTAATGAACGCCCGATAAATTAACACAATCCACCAAAGGGACGCTTCCAGCCAGTTTTGATTAGTTCTACTTAGGATGAATAAGAAGGATAACGAGGGTCGGTATAGGGGATCGAGGTTTTAATGACGCTCGATTAAATGCGAGAGTTCTCCATAGGAACTAGTCCAACCAGAAATTTGTCTAAATCACGGGGTCAAAAATACGCCCGTTTCATCTAAGTTTCGGATCTCGAAAAACAACACAACGGAGTTAACCCTCCGCGTGTTTTCATCTCATCTCCCTCTATCTGATCGTCGTCTCGTTCTTTTCTTTTCCTCCCTTCTGAAAAACTTACCCTCAGAGGCCAGGGGAGTGGCTGATCAATTATTTCTTGGTGATTCGTCCTCCATCTGGACAAATCACCCAACCGCAATCGTGTGCCTTTTTCCCAGGTGTTGACTAGAAACGGTCAACACTTGACCGGGGTTCTTTGTCGGCGACAAGCTGGTTCCTTACTTCCCACGGAACCGCTCCATGTATCCCTATGGGCTTGCGTAAGGCAGAGCCGTTTTATGACTCTTACGTTTGATCTGGCATCGCTCCGGGGACTTCTGTGTGGTCCTCAGCGTAAAGAGAAAGAGGTAGGGTAGACGCCACAATGTAAAGTGCTTTGGAGATGGGGATTCAAAAAGCTATGATAAAGTAAAGGATATTTGTGGGAAAGGCAGTGAAAA
>BGPR01012024.1:0-22076 GCA_013235015.1 Araneus ventricosus
TCGCACGCTGATATTTCTTAATGCCCCAGCATTGAAATCTGCAGCAATTTGAGGAAGTGTTGCACGTCTAACTCGTTTAAGGTTTCTCGTCAGTCATCGACGGTCCCGTTCTTTCGAGGTCTTTTTCTGGTCGCGCCGATGTCGGAGATTTGATGTTTTACCGGATACCCGATATTCACGGTACAATTGTGAAATGGTTGTATGCGAATATCCAAATTTCATCGCTACCTCGGAGATGCTATGTCCCATCTCTCGTGCGTCGACTATAAGGCCCCGTTCAAAGTTACTTAAATCTTGATAACCTGCCATTGTAGAAGAAGGAACCGATCCAACAGCTTTGTCAGGTACCTGTTGTCTTACATAGGCGCTGCCGACCGCATCGCGTTAGGCTGATGGGTTGCATATCTCTGTTATTTGCATTCGAACGCCTGTACCAGTTTTTCTGGGTATTCAGTGAACAAATAAGGAATTTCCTTCAACAGTGTAGAAAAAAAAATATGGTATTCTCAAGCGTGCAAACAAAGCAATAAACATGCAGAATCAAGTGATAAACATCAATTAATATTTAATTTTTTTATTAGCACTCAAGCTGCCATCTATATGTTGTAAATCATTTCTATAAAAATTTCAATACGGACCCTATTGGTAGCAACACGTATTCGAGTTTCAGTACTATTCTCAAAATTTTAGAAGTCAAAATTAGGCTTAAAGGCAACACAGTGCCTTTAAAAGTTCAGAATTTGGACCTTTGTTTGAATTTCACCTTTTAGCACATTAGCTAACCTTCGAAGGTCATGCAGTGCTGGCGGAGAAGTCGCATACACCTACTGCTTGAGGTTTGACCTTAGGAAAATATCCAGTGGTGTCATTTTTTATCAGAAAGGTAGCATTTCTCCTTTTCTCCACGTTTTGTGACGTCAGATTTTTGGAAATCGGAAGCAAACAAATGTGCGTTCTGTTCTAAGTATTAATGTCCATAAAATGTCTTTTCTTACTAAAATTGAAGATCTTCAACTTTGTAAGACCTTTTTCCCTGTTTCGTTCCATTTTAGAGACAGAAACGCTAACTCTGGCGTTTGCAGCAAGGTGACACTTAACTTAAACAAATCAAAAATCTTAGCATATCAAAAATTATTTTTAGGCAATGATAATTATTTTCACAGCAAATTTGATAAATTTCATTCATAAATGTTAAGCATCTTAAGAAAAAGGAGACTACATATGTCCTCAGTTAATTTATATCAATTTTTTACAGTCATTCAAAGTATCTATGTTGGCACACTTACTAGATACATTATTCTTGTATATAATTATATTAACAAATCATGAAATATATCTGCATCAATTTTTAATTGCCTCTAAATATCAATTGCTTATTAAATTTATAAAATAATCATGAAACGTATACACAATAAGTCAAAGATGTAAGCCCTTGATGAAACATATACGGATGGAGCCTTCAGTCAGGAATCCATTAATAGATTGAACTAGAAAATGTCTGTAATTGTTGTCAGATTAAGCATACAAATACAAACACCATCTACTTTCCAGTTTTCTTCCAGTCACCATTCAGTTTAACCATTGCTACTTGAATTGACACAATGTGAATAACCAAATGGATCATCAGCATGCGGAATAAAGAAAATGGTTACAGTAAAGATGAGTTGCCTTTCTGTTAATAAGCGCTTTTCATGCATACGAATATATTCATACACAGGCAATCAACCCGTTGAGTGTCAGGACCAATTTTGACGTGTATCTGCAATTTTGTGTTTAAGTTGTGAACCAAATTATATCAATGCAGTTCTTTAAGTTTTTAAAGACAAACAAATAATCGTGTTAACGTGAACACAGACAGACCTCTGGACGACGTTCGTTCAAAATTTCCCAGAAATCTACAAATTTGCTATAAAGAACACATACCAAATTTTATTAGTCTAACTCAATCTCTTTATGAGTTATTGTGTTAAAAGACGGACGGACTTATTTCCAAAACTTCGTTTTTCGGACTCAGGGAGGTTGAATGAAACTTGGAAATTCATCTAAATCTGGAGATCAAATTGTTTAAAGATTACAACACTTTTTCTTTCTATAATTCGTATACGGTAATGAAAAAGATTATTGAAAAAGGTTAGTTATTTCTTTGATTTTTTTAAAAATTTAAACTAATAACTAACTGTCCAGACATGTTCAATTATCGCAGTTTCAACAATGCAAATTGAAACTCGAATGATTGAAACTTGCAAATTGTGCTCTTGTTACTTATTATTCAAATGAACAATCCTTTGTGCTACAACACTTGCAAATGTAGAGACTATTGTTGTTGAAGATGCTATAAATAGTTTCGTCAGCACACAAGCGAATATTGTGGGATTTGCAACGTTCTACACTGATCTTGAAGGTTGAAAGGAAAAGTTTGGATCTATCATTCAACATGTAAGTAAATTTCATCATTTCATTATTTAAGGTAGAAAAATTATTATTCAATATTTTATGTTTTGGATGAATTTTCAAACGTATTTGTTCGTAGTATGGGCCTTATCGTAGAAAAAAAATGATTTTTTATTGGATAAATAAAGGCAATTCAGATTCAAAAGAAATTTGTTTTGATCAGATAATAAAATACTGAATCCCCAGAAATTTTATAAGGCGGCAGAAATGTATCAAACAAAGCTTTTCACATAAGCTCTCTATGGAGTCACTAGGACAAGGTGACATCCGTAGAGATTCATATTTGATCAAGTGGCAAATAATGCATCGAACGAGGTGTTCATTTCATCTCTCTATGGGGTCACTACGTTACGGTTTTCTCCATACATTTGCATACTTGATAAGGTGGCAGTAATATATATTTTTTCGTTTTGTCCCCATGAATAGCTAAAGGGAAGCTTATTTGGGTGATAGCCTGTTTGGGCAGTCCCCACTGGAGCTAGGGCGCTTGTGTGGGATGGCGTTCCAATGTTTTCTATGAATAGCAAACCGCGGGCTGAAATCTATTTTAGTGTACTTGTAGAGTTTTTCGCCAATATGGCAACCCCAACCATCACCCGCTTCAAAGCATTGCTTGGGTGCTAAATGGTTTCCAGGTGTGCCTCAAACTCAAGGAGATTCAATTTTAGTGTACTCCTAGAATTTTTCGCAGCACAAACCATATTTAATGTATTTCTTGGGTCCTGAATGGTTTCCAGGTTTGCCTCAAACTCAAGGAGATTCAATATTAGTGTACTCCTGGAATGTTTCGCAGCATAAACCATTTTCAATGCATTCTAATGCAACTACATGGTTTCCAGTTGGGTCGAAAACTCAATGGACACTTTAAAATAGATTTCAAAACGGTGAACCGCTACATGGGTCTGCGGATTGTTGGCCTCCACCATAGCGATGGGACGCTAAAATGGTTGGTTTCCAAGAATAGCGATGGGAGAAGCTTCATGGGCGTGTTTTAAGTTGGCCCCTACCACAGGGGAACATGATGCGATCTACTCTTATGCAGAAATGATTGAGAAACTATTAGTTATTAAGATTATTTATTAAATTATTAAATAGTATGTGCCCATAACAGTTATGGGCACACTTTTTCTGAAATCTGGAACTTTGCTTCCAACACATAAAGCAATTAGAATCTCATCTGATTAGTTAATCTGCAGTATTTACTTAGAAATCATAACCAACTGTTTTCAACCACTGCTTGCGGACATCTTTCACATAGAATGTATTGAGAGATGATTGGCTGTGTCAGCTCTATTCTGGCACTGTAGGAACCACTGAGTGTATATATCGCCGCGCTACCTCTCTGCTTCTGGTTCGCCGTAATGCTAATGAAGCGCAGAATTGTGAAAATACTCGCAGATTTCAAAAGGCATCGGTAGAGAATCTACAGAGACATTTAAATTCTTCACTGGGCAACTGCAGGTAATAAAATCAAGATGAATTTGAAAGGGGTATATAAAAGGTTATTAATAGAAACCAGCGGGAGTGGTCTCCCCTAAACTTTCTCGTATACTTTCTAAGTGAATATTCGTCTCGAGTTCGATTTTTTTTTGACGATTACAAAACTTTCTCTTTGTATATTCGTATACGAGAAAGTGAAACAAACAAACAAACCTGAAATGAAATATCTGTTGCCACGTTTCAAAAAAATATTACTTTGGAGCAGGCGCGATAAAATAGGCAATGCAATAAATACTAAAGCGAAAATTCTGCTTTGGAATTGAATTCCCAAGAAAACAATTTATACTACCACAACCGTAACAATTGCAAAAGCACGTGAATAAAAGATTTGCTGAAATAATGAGATCGGTTTGATTTAGAACAATAAAAAAAATGTTAACAATTGATGCTTGAAAGCATTATTTATTGTTGTAAATAAAATTTACAACAATAACAGATTGCTACCAATACGCATGCGCATGAGAATCGGATTAAAAGAAATTGAATATGCAATTTGAACGCCTCTTTTTGACGGATTTGGCCCAAACTTTTATACGGACCTAAATTCATAACGATAAAACTGTGTACCAAATTTTATCCATTTAGCTATTCAAGTTTTTTATTTATAGCGTTCACATGACCGCGGACATACAAATAGACAGACATCCAGTTGATAGATTTTGTCCAAAATTTGATAGAAACCTACAAATTATGTTTAAAGACCACATACCAAATTTCATCCCCGTAGCTCTAATAGTTTTCGAGTTATCGTGTTCACAGACAGACACACACACAGACAGACATACAGACATAATTCCAAAATTGTGTTTTTCGGACTCAGGGAGGTCTAAAACGTGGAGATCCGTCAAAATCTCGAGTTCGAATTTTTTGACGATTACAATACTTTCTCTTTGTATACTTTGTACACGAGAAAGTAAAAAGGTAAAAGATCCCTAACTCAGCCTAATGGGTTGGGCGAGGGTAAGTCATTGAAATACATTTAACAATTGGGGGTTCAGGATTCCTGAAAAGAAATTCTACTGAAAGAACATGGGTTAATAAATGTCTATGAGAAATGAAAATTAAAATAACTTGATGAATCTTATGCATAATTTGATATTCTTGAAGGGAATCAAGAATATCAAATTATGCATAAGATATTTATTTGAAATTATATTCCTGGCAAACTAGGTGGTCGCCGTAGGCGGCTAGTAAAAAATAAAATATAATTTCCTAACCCTAATATATATTAATAAAATATATATTAGGGTGGCCCTTATTGTAATGGCGAAAAATTTTCTGAACTTTTTTAAAGCGCAACGCCCCCTAATTTTTTTCCTTTTACCATAGTATGTAAGTACACCAAATCTATATATAAAAACTCAAGGTATGCATGTTTGTTCCAGCCTCACTTCCGAACTGTTAAAGGGATTTCGATGAAATTTGGCACACATGTTCCTCATTAACCCACTTGAAGTATAGGAGGGGAAAATAAGCCCTAACACAGTTTCTCAGGCTAGGGAGGGGCGAAGTCTCCAAACTGCATGTAACAAATAGGCCGATTGTCTCGATTGGCGATTTCGGCGGCCTGGGCGATTTTGATGAAATTTAGTACCAGATTTGGCGCCAAGAAAATATTCTGAACGGGCCGTTGACGCAGCTGGCCTAGGGTCTGGTGTCATCAGATAAGAGTGATGGAGAGACTCTTGTTATTTTGACTTTATTTCATGACGGTATTTACAAAGAGAGTGTGTTACTGTACAAATGAGTGAGATTATATACAAATGTAAGAATACACACAGCGCCACCTACAACCTTTGGGCACTGAATTAGGCACTGAATTCCAAACATATTCTAAAGGTAGATTTATCGTTACAAACAGTATTGTTATGCACAGTTTTTACTGTATTATTTTTGTTAATTTGAAATTCATTTTACGCAGGATGGCAATGATAGTTGTTAAAGTATTATTAAATAAATTAAAAAATTTTAATACGTAATTTTTCAATTTTTCAAGTTACATGACATTTAATATTTTAAAATAAATTTTTGTGAGAGTAATGAGATGAAAATAAGTTCAATGTTCTTACGGAAACTGAATCGCATATTGTGCTGACTTCGGGATGATTTTATATAAAATCGTGTTTCCTAAGAATACCTATTTGTAGACATGTATTTCCAGATAATCGCATCACAACACATTTTCGTTTTCTAGCAGAAAAACAATTGCTTTGAGATACAAGTATGTTTATATTATTTTTATAGTGTAAACCTCATATTCTTGCTATATAAATTATATTTTCACACGTTGGCTGCTGATTAGGCACTTTGACTCACGCTTCTGTTTGACATTTGCTATGTAATTAGATTACCCCTACTTTACTATAGTTAACCCATTAATTGCGGGTGTGGTTTATAAATCACATATATAGCAAAGTACTCGCAGTTTATAAAAAAAATTCCTTTTCCTCTCCATCACAAGGTTTTGATAAGAAAACGACAGGGCAACGCCGGGTAACATGCTAGTATTATATAAATTATATAAATGTTAAGGTATCCGAATGGTTTAAAATCGTCGTTTTTGATGAAATTATCAAAACAATTTTTATGACTTAATTGTGTAGCCTGTTTAATCAGCTTTCTAAAACTGTCTCACTTTTTACTCTACGTGAATTACAAATGTAGTTACAGCTGTTTTATTACCGAACTGTAAGCATTACTTTATGTTGGATGAAAACTTTAAATGCGCTTTCTGATAAATGATACTTTTTGAGGAAAACCGTCGACCATAACAATGATTTCTCAAAAAGTTATTCAAGTATTGATATGAAATTTTATGAGATTGTTTCCTGTAATATGCTTGATGTTTTCCTCTAAAAACTAAGGTCAATTTTAAAATCAAGTATTGTTTTTAAGTGCTTAAATATAAACGAAAAGCATTTTTTTATGAAAAATTACCAGTTTAGTAACTATGTTCAGCTATATCTCAAAACTGTTTTGAAGTACAAAAAATATTTTAGAGCATAACACAGATAACTGTCATAAAAATGTACTCATGCAAGGATTTATGTATATTTAGAATATGATTTTGTCTATGGCTGTTAGCGTAAGGCAAATATTTTAGTCATTTTTCTTAAATTTCTCAGTTTTTTTTTAAAAAAATATTATTTTGAAAGCCTAATTTTACAATATTTTCATAGTTTTAAAACATATGCAGTTGAAAAATAACATTACAAAATATATATAAGTTATTTTTCAAAAAATGTCTCCGAACACAGTCGGATACCTTAACCCGTGCCGCATAGACCTTGATTAACCCATTGCGGAAAGGTACGGCGTATAGAGTACGCCATTGGGTATGTACCATAAGCTGAATAAAAGCTATCGAAGTTGGAGAGGTCACCCTTCTATCCTCGTATTAGCATTCCTCCTACTTCCTCGGACACTTCCACTGACAATGAATCAGCCAGTTCGGTCTAATAGCGCTTGAAAGTGCATGAAACGCTCTCCATATCCCAAACTGGCTATCGCGAAACGGCGGTAAACTATCCCAACAGAGTAGTGTTCCTTAAACATCGGTATTTCAACTATCGATAATTTTCCCAAACTATCGATAGTATCCATAGTTTCAAAACAATCGATAATTTTCTCCCAGGCAATACTACAAGCGCATTTTTAGTCGATAGTTTAAAAACTCTCGATAATTCCAGTCGATATAGTTTTGAAACTATAGATAGTTACAATTTTAAAACTATCGACTGGAACTATGGATATTATTGCCTGGGAGAAAACTATCGATAGTATTGCCTGGAGAAAACTATCGATTGTTTTGAAGCTATCCATACTATCGATAGTTCAGTCCATAGTCTCGAGAACCCGATACTATCGACTTGGCTTCGATAGTATCGATAATCCGTCGATGCTTAAAGAACATTTCTACAGAGAAATATTCGGCTGTTTCCGAAGAATTAACCAAGGAGAGACAAGCTGACGACGAATCTGATGCATTATATCTCGATTGAGAAGTAACTGAGTACAGCGAACAAGAATCTAATTTTGAGATTGACGTGGAGGACAATCCAGTTCACGTAGAATTTAGCGACCTTAGATTTGAACACAAATGTTTGTATCATCCATCCATACAACCTTTAATCTTATTATACCATAAAAAATAAAGTTGTGTATAATTAAACAAACGATGAGTTGGGAAGAACGGGATGGCGCTTAAAGTTCGTCAATCTGATGTGAGTGTTTAAAAAAAAACCTCTCCGCAAAGGGTTGAAAGACGTAGAAGAAAGAATGAATAATCAATAATAAATTACTAGCTGCGTGGTCCGGCGTTGCACGGGCTATCTCGAATAATACGTTATTCACCGTTAAATAAATAAAAGAATGCAACACCGGATGCGAAAACTAATAATGGGGGAAAAAGAATCCGCCGAGAATGAATTCACTATGCTGCCAATAGATGGCAACACGTCAATTCATTCATTTTGACGTTTTCAATTAATGTCTTTTTAACTAATTACAATTTCGGAATTTAAATAGTCGAAATGGATTCCTTGGATTATTTTCCATCTTTTGGTACCTACGGCTAGTTTCAAGATTCAGTGGTTCGTGAGAAGATAAAAGGACATGCATACATACGTCTGTGGACGTTCGAATTTTAATAGGATAGATGATAAATTTTTTTATAATGGGCTATCTCGAATAATGCATCAGTCCTTGAGGTCACGTGACACGTCTTGTCTGACCAATCCACCATTCCTTTGTTCTTCTGTTTTCTTCGGCTCTTCTCTCCTGGCCACGTTGTGCGATGTCTGACAATCCTCTATTTCGTTGTTCTTCGGTTTCTTCCGCTCTTCTCTACTAGCCACGTTCTGCCATTACTGTCAATAGGCTATTATTTTGTTCTTCTGTTTCTTCTGTCCTGGCCACTTTTTGCCATAGTTGAAAATCGGCGGTTTTTTTCTTCGTCAGTTGCAGCAACTCTTCTTTCACGTTTCATAATTGCCTGCTGTCTACAGGCAGTATCCCCTGCAACTCCTGTTTTCCTTTTAGGCATCGGAAATAGAGAGAATTGAACAAAGCAAAAATAGTAACTTCCAAATATCTTGCACGGGCTATCTCGAATAATGCGTCATTCCATGGCGGAGAGAAGAAGTGAAGTCATGTGACACAAACGCTTAAATAAACCAGCGTTTATTTAAGCGTCTTTGGGATAGAGACGATTCTTATTTAAAGTGATAAGAAACACTCAGGGGAAATTCAGTGTTATCAATGATACAGCAGAAAGAGGAGTAAAAGTTATGCAGGCTTTTAACCGAATCTTAAGAGGATGAAGAGCAAAATATTTTTTTTTCAAGACCACAGAAAGTAGTACCCGGACTACACAAGAAGGCTATTCTGAAACTAGGATTTTTATTTGAATATTTTATTCAATATATTATTGTATTTAAAAATTATTATTTTATATCTAAAAACTAATATTATTATTTCTTAAGAAATAATAATAATAAATATGTAGAAGAAATAAAAAATTCTAAAAATTAAGCAATTCAAATTGTATATTCGCTATCCATATAAAGAAATTGTATCATTTTGCAATAATCCTTTACAGTTTTAATAATCAATTTTTTATAATATATTAAAAACTAAAATTGCACAATTCTTAACAATATATTGAAATACTTTTTCGCGTTTCAGAATAGTCTTCTTGTGTAGTTCGGGTACTATTTCCTGTGGTCATGGAAAATAAATTATTTTTGCTCTTTATGCACTTAAGAGTCGATTAAAAGCTTGCATAAATTTTACTCCTCTTTCTGCTGTATCATTGAAAGCATTGAATTTCCCCTAAATGTTTGTTATGACTTTAAAAAAAATCGTCCCTATCCCAAAGTTCTGGACTGTGATTCAGAAAACCAATTTCTCCAAGTTCAATTTCTTTAAGAAGTTCAAATTTTTCTGAAAAATGAAGTCTGTCTGCTATTGCTTTTTGTGAAGAAAAAGCAACAATGAACTAATTTTTTGATATCATATCTAAATTTTGAATGATTTATTATAAATATTAATTAGAAAATCTCGTTAAAAATTTAAAAAATGAAAATTATTGATACTAACTTTGATAATTCAACTAGCTCACTTTAATCGTGTTTCAATTTTTAATTAATTTTTAATTTAATTTTTTACGTTCATAATTCTACATTTTCTATTATTGCTTGTCGTTCAGTCAGACGATTCTTACTGCACCGACATTATGCAAATAGCTAATTCTTCCAAATAATTAATTATTATAATCAAATTCGTTAATTAATAGTTAATTACCTTTCATTAAATATAAAATTAATTATTATCTGATATTTTGAAGTTACCTAAATTAGAAAAACTTTGCTTGCCCCCCAGTCGGAGATGTCTTGCCCCCTCGTCGGAAAACTTCTGGTGCCGCCTCTTCTCCTTTCCTGAAGAATTTTCTAGTTTGGGCACCCGACCAATTTTTCTAAATCTTTATACTAATAATAGTAAAAAAATTATTTTACTTTTTAAATTGAATTAAAAAGAAAAATAAATAAAGGAAACAGAAAAAATAAACAATAATAATAATGATAACGATACATATTTTTGCGCTTTCAACGCAGCAGCATTAAGTGATTGCATCAACAAAATTTTCCTAAATATAACACAACAAAAACTATAGTATTAAATAACAAAAATTCTCTAATAATTGAAACACTTAAGAAAGATTAGAGATTAAAAAATAATCAAAATGGAAGAAAAGTGGAAAAGAACCAGAATGGCGAACTCTTCGGAGATATACTAATGATAGGTTTATATCTAATAATGATAAGTAGCCTTTCACTTTTAAAATTTTGCTTTTAAAATTTAAACAGGTAACAATTTACTATTCCAAAGAAAGGATACTAAACTAATTTTATTTCCTTTAATTTATTCTTTAATCTTAGTAGCCTTCTTCTTATGAAAATTTTCCAGATATATTTGGATCGCTTTTCGATTGATTGCCAGTTCATTTATGTTGAGAACAAAAAAGACATTTTTTTACTAATGGGTCATCCATACAGCCACTAATTTTGAAGTAAAAAACATCTCTTATGTGAGATGAAAAATTAAAATCGCCGAGAGAGAGAAAGAACAACAGGTAGCTGACTTCCTTCATACTGCAAGATGCTAGTTATTTACCCACAGTGCATTGAAGAAATAGTATGAAAGTATTTTATTGGTTATTATTTTTCATGCTATTTTTGTCCTAATTTAAAGAGTATTTCATAAAAAGTTAATTCCACAGTTATGAAGTTAAATAAGCATCAAATAGTTATCCTACATGTTTTTATTGAAACTACATCTCTATCAATAGACATTAAAAAAAGTTCAAGTGGCCGAAATTTCACAATTTTCCACTACTTCTAGCACCAAGAGAAAAGATAGCATTACAATTCAGAAATTGACCATCGCTACATTAACCACTTAACTGTTTATGACGAGTATACTCGTCAGGGAAAAACGTGCACAATTTTGTGTTATGACGAAAATATTTGTCATGAGTAAACAGTAATGGCAATTTGTAGTTTCAATTGCAATTTTAGTGAAATCTAAAATATATTTGTAAACTTGAAATATTTTGAAGTCAAAATAAAAGTTTATAAGTAATAATTTTCAAAGTACTGGTTGTAACACGCTGTAGTGTGGAAAGTAAAAACCGGTGGCTGTAACCAATGTAGTATGGAAAGAATCGCGATATTGGTGTTCAACTTCCGAAGTTCCAGTACGCATTGAATTTGCTCAATACCATTCCTCAACAACAGATTAAAGTAAGAAATTTATTTGACATGGTTTTATTCGTTCATCTGCAAAATATGTAAATTTATGTAAATAAAGGAATGTGAAAATAAAATAAAAAAATTAACTCATTTCATTACAACTCAATTCCATATTACACATATTCTGTTCGACGAGTATTCTCGTCATCGCTTAATTTGTGCGATGCAGTTTAGATACGCATTTTCCAAAGACGTCGAAACAGTTAACTGGTTAAAATAATTCATAAGTCATCCATTAAGCTCTCGACAATTTAATAATTGTCTAATAAAAATCACCGCTATTTCATTATTTACATCGTTTAGCTGTAAATCTTGAATGTAATCGCCGGCGCACTCGAAAAGCGTTTGAATAATCCATAATGCGTTCGCTCTCGAGGGAACTTACAAACTGAGTTTTGAAATAACTTTCACTAATCTACTATCACTATCGGTAGAATGGAATAATAATGCTGGAACAGGTCATGAAAGTCGGAACATACTGGAGGCCCAAAGGAACCAGTATTAAAATTGAGGCGGCAAAAAAATTCATAGACATCTAAAAGACCCAGGAAGGTATAGAAGGTAGATACAAAATTTAAAAAATTAGTTAATTTTTCCGAACACTATTGACTTTTTGTACTCCCTAGTTTGGTGGCTGCCTCTAGTTTCTAATATCAAATTTGGAGAGTTACTTGAGGAACGGGCAGCCATATAAAAAAATTGTACCTTAAAACCCACCAAAATTTTAATACAAAAAATCACCCTATAATACAAGAAATTTGAAAGGTTTTTGCTGGCCTGCTCATAGTTTTTACTCGCCTTAAATTAAGGAGGGGTAGAAGATCTTCCACCATTCTAGTTTTCTGACATTGGACAGAAATTCCTTGTAAAGTATTGTATGCATTCATTGCTTTTAGTTTTAAGTTTGTCTTTCATCATAAATACATTTGAACCTCATAAAAGAAGCCAGAGGGCCTAGGTATAAAGTTTGCTTAGCAGAAACACCAATATGATATCTGCACAGACAGAACAATAGTAGAAGGGTTTGTCTTTGAAGTCAGGCCTCTGATTATAATTATTTGTTTTGATATCTAAATATTCTGCCTGAAATAAAATAATTAGAGGAGGTTTAAAGGCAATAACGAGGAATAAACCAGAACCCTGTTTGATAGTCTGAAAATTAGATTTCATTGTATTAACAGTTGCTCAGATAAGAACATAAAATGTTAGATACCTAGAAGCATTGATCCACCGTCGCCGTCCTACCAGCTGCGGGCTGCGCACCCATGAATCATCTTCACCCATCTCCGCCGCACCCACCCCATCCACTGGAAAAACTAGAATGTTCTACCTTGCTTTCATGCCAAGCACAAAAGTTAAGGCCAAAGGCCGGGGCTTCAAATCTACCCAAAACTACCGAGGAGGTAAATAGTAGGGCAAGAGGGATGAAAAATTACGATAGACATAGGGTCCCAGAATGACGTCTCAGTCATGAGAAAAATTGCAAAATAGACGAATCCTGACATCCCTGTAAACATCGGTAGCAAGAACCGATCAGCAGAATAATCCGTCTTCTGCAGCCCTCTTTGGTTTTTTCTCTTGAAGATCTCAAAAAACCTCTTTCAGTTTCTTTTCACACGGATATGTTCTTGTAAATATTTGTGAAATTGTCTGGGTACTCGTTTTCTTTATTTTTCTTCGTGTTTTATATTTCCTTTTATTAAATGGTTCTAAACTAATTTTCAATAGTTTCAGGTAATTTCATTTAATCTATCAATCACTACAAACCGGCGTTTTAACTATATTGAAAAAAAAAGACTTTAAAACTGGTACCACTTTTTTAAAAAAATCGTAGTTGAAACATCTATTAGCTTTTCATTAATTTTTAGCAGTTTCCTACCAATTTCCGAAACCTCTGTATTTTAGTGATTTTTACCAATTAAATGATGTTGGAAACACTATGTTCTATGATGATTTTTCATCTCCTGCCTTCTATCACCCTCCTGAATTTCCTGGTCCAATCTCCATGGCAACACCTCCTGTATACATATTGTAATACGTAAAATGAAAAAAGATTCCACAAAAAATTACCCAATCTAATACACATTTTTTAGTAGCTTATAAATTTGAAAAATATCGTTCGTGAGTATATCAAAAGATAATGAAAAGGAGAACCTCTGTGTATTTGTTTAATTTCTGGAACTTTTCTGCAACGATAAAGAAAAATGCTCTAGAGAATTCGATAAATTAATGTGTATGGATGCCTTTAAATAGATTTGTAAATGTTGTGTGCTAAAAAATTTCCTTCATTGTAGGTCGGGGAATAAATGTGCTGTTTTTGGGCTGAAGGCTTCATACATCTTTATCTCTACGTTTTGAATGCATTCTAACATATGTAACACAATCCACACCTCCTATAATCCAAATTCTTACTGCTGAAACAATACTGAATTATGCTTTTACTATCACAAATAAAACTTGTATACTCCTTGTGTACCCCTCATGGTGATCTACCTAATTAGCATTAGAGATACATACGACGGTAGAAAGACAAATTCTAAACACCTTCTAAAGTTCAGAATTTCCCTGCATCAATCTCCGTCTCAATCTTTAAACTCACCTTGTTCTTTATCTCTAATTTAAATAACAGCTGTAAGTCATGAGACCCTAGTTGTTTCAGCAACTAAAAAGCGAGAAAGAAATTTCTTTGAATGTTTTCTTTTAAGAGAACAATTTATAGAGAGAGAAGGAAACTCATTTATGGGGTATTTTTATCGCATTAGAACGAACAAAGGATTTTTTTTCTGGCTTTGGTCAAGGTAAACAATGCTTCTGGTAACTACTATCCATTTGCTCTAAACTTTACTTTCTGTATGTCTTCGTTTCTTTATAGTTAATACGAATACATGCATTAGCAAATTTTAAATCTCACTGTATAAATCCATATCACATATTTGACTATTTACAGACAAAGATATTTCTCTCGATTTAACCTTCCCTCTGGTATGGTGAGTGGCTGAGGGCGGGGTTCCAGTTCTTGGTTTTCCCTCTATTCACAATTGGTATGAGGTTCATCCCAAAAACAGTTTCAAACGTGACATAATCTTAACTGAATCAACACTTTAGAATTCTATTCAACTGTGAAGACCTAGAATTGAACATCTATCATCGGTGTGGAGTAATGAAACCAAATTAAGTTTAGTTTGTAAATTGGAACATGGCTAGGTCAGTGGGAAATTTTTCTTCATGTTTGAATTGCCTAGGGACAGTGGTTTAGTTTAATACATTAAAGTTCCATTTTAAAGCAACAAGAGGGCTATTATGAACCTGGGTGGTCAAAATGATGATGACGACAATTCCAAACTAGCAATTAAACTTCCCCAACACACCAGCGGGAAGAGACGTTTGGCCCCCCTAAGTTTAACTTTCTAACAGTACCACAATGGAGGGATTCTAGAGAACGGATTCTGAGTGAACCTCTCCAGCCGAAGAGGAAACCTTACCTAACAAGCACCAAGCACCCTTTTTCCCATTATCACAACTTAAATTGTTTCTAAGTCAATTCTATTTTCATTAATTCATAAATTGCAAAAAATTGTGAAAAAAAATCTTATTGTTTTTGCTATTTAGACATGGCATTGTCTTCAACAGATATAACAATAAGATTTATGCACTCACTCTGATAATGTTCCTATTCCTTTTAACATCCTGGAATAAGTGTGAAAAATTACAAACTTCATTATTAGTTATTCTTGAGATTGAGATTATACTGTATAGCTTTTGAAGAAAGGCAAATGGCCTGGAAAATCTTATATAGAATGACTCGTACCAAAATTTCTGCAAATAAATCTCTTGGAAAAATATTTCTTACTTTAATCTCCTGTTCTTAGTGGTAATGTCATTCACAACAAATATGTATACGTAAATCACACCCTATATCGCTTTGTTTTTTTTGAATTTATATTATAATATTTATTTAAATACAGAATTAACTTTTTAATAACATTTTATCATTGCTTCAATATGCTCTTCGAAAATTTATTTACTTTCAAAAACATGATCGCAAAATTTTAGAAAGCTAAACGTCCATTGTCTAGATTTTAAATAAATATTCATTAAATATATAAAAAAGATAATATTAATAAGGGGAAAAAAATAATACTAATATTAATGAAATATATATATTTATATTTTACTAAATATATACTAAATAATAAATATATAAATACTAAACAAATATTATATATACCAAATAATAAATATATAAAAAGAACAATATTATTATAATGAGAAATGAATGAAATTTAAATTATTACTGAGTTTAACTATCCCTTCTCAACTAACTAACATTTTAAATTTCTTGGATTATTCTGAATCTCCCATAAAAGTTTTGCATTACATTTCCTTTTAAAAATTTATTTCTTAGGGCTTGGTGAATTATGAAATATTGTGAAAAAACAAAAACCGGATATATAGATTTTCCCCTTTTTCCCAGTTTTTCGTATGTTCTTGAAACAGCATGAAACGAAAATTATTCAATTTGGAGTGCAAATAATAAAAATCTGTTTTTTTACTTGTCAATAAGCAAATGGATCATGTTATCTAGTTGTTCTAAATCAAAGCTTTTAGTTTTGGATTTCATTCCAATAACAAAATAAAATTTGATAGGAAATTCTCAAAGAAGTTTATTTATGAATTTACATTAATAAATGGACGACTAAAATGAGGAACAAAGGTTTGCACAAAATAAACATAAGTGAAATTTTTTATGATCTTTGATACTTATTAGTACTTTTGTATGTTTAAATATTCTGCTACCAAAGAATTTTACGAAGCAACACGAGAGTGAAAATACTAAAGTTTGAGAAAATTTATGTCAAATACTCAACTTTCCAGTCTCCCAGTCACTTTAGAAACTCAGCGTCAGAAGCTGTCAAACGTCGAGAAAATATTGTTTAAGCATAAATATTCTTCTAAAAGACTTTCTGTTTTCCTCCCAAACAACCAGCTTCATTCCGGTGATTAGAAGACTGTGAGTAGGTTCAATATGCTGGTATTTTAAAATCATAATTTCTAGACACTCGTAGCAAGGTTAAAATCATAATTGTATATGAATATGCTTTGAAGATCTGCAATATGGGGAATATATGTACATGGGACGGTAGTCTTGTTAGGCTGGTAAAAATAGAAACGTTGCATTGCTGGATTTCTCTTTGCAAAACGTATTAGTAAAAAAAGTAGAGTGTTAAAAACTGGCTGGCAAGAGTCTTCATATACAGTGGAACCCTTCGCTGATCCGAACCACTGGGACCCTGGTGCCCTGTTCGATTACAAAAATCTGGATTATCCGAAATTCCGATAAAAATAGAAAAGAAAAGATAAAAGTAAAAAATGTAAGTATCTGAAAGGCTCACTATATCTGAATTCTATTCAAAAAAGAAGAGAGAATATAACTCTTTCATTGAATAATGGTTCTGCATGAAGTGACCCAACAACGGCGAATTGCATGGTTTCTTCACGTGCTAGCTGGAGTGGGTTCAATAAAAGGAAATATTTTAAACTTGTGATTTTAGATACACTCCGTACAACGGTGTAGGTGGGAAGTCACGCTTTGTATGAATATGCTTTGCATGAAATCGCATGGGAAACATACCTACACTGGATTTTAGTGGTCTGCTATAAATATAAAGAGAGATTGTTGTATTGATTCTTGTAAGAGTATTTATGCAAAAGACTGTTAAAAGTTATCCGTTTTAATGAGTTTCAGTGATTTATTCTTTCAGACCGTAAAAAAAAAAAAAAAATACGAAAACCCAGTTTTCAAAAAAAAATATCTTTTATTTGTGTACTAAAAAAATAGTTTTTTTTTGTTGGGATTGACTATACCTAATCACCATAGAATCATGGAACTGAACTAAATGCTGTTCTGGACCCTGAAATTGAGTTAAGGTATCCGGACTGGGTATCGGAGACATTCTTTCTTGAAAAATAACTTATATATATATATTTTCATTATTTTTCAACTGAATATGTTTTAAACCATGAAATATTGTAAAATTAGGTTTTCAAAATAATACATTTTTTTGAACTGAGAAATTTTAAAGAAAACACCAAAATATTTGCCTACGCTAAATAAAAAAGCCATAGACAAAATCATTCTAAATATATAAATCCTTGTAGGAGTAATGTTTCCATGACAGCTATTCTTCTAAAATATTTCAAAATTTCTGTGACAGTTTTGAGATATAGGCTGAACATATTTACTAAATTGGTAATTTTTTCTGCAAGAAAAACTTTTTGTTTATAATATTTGCTACTAAAAATAATTCCCTGATGCTAGTGGTCTGACCTAGTTTTCGAGGAAACATCAAGCATAACACAGAAAACAATCTCAGAAAATTTCATACTCATAATACGAACAATTTTGACCACACATACGACAGTATTCCCCTAAAAAATACTATTTCTGAAAACACAATTAAAGTTTTCATGCAACATAAAAATAATTCTTTACAGGCAATAAAACAGTTGTAACCCATTTGTAAATTGACGCAGAGTAAAAGAGATAGGTTTAGATAAACAGGCTAAACAATTAAGTCCTAATTTTTTTTTTTTTTTTTTGATAATCAATCAAAAACGACAGATTTTAAAATCAGTCGGATACCTTAAATACTGATAACTGAGTAAGGTATATAGAGAGCAAGTCTTCGATAGAGTATTGACCTGGGAGATCGCGAAGGCGTATTGGAAAGAAGCAACGCGCGTCGATTCACGGCGGGAGCCAAGTTGAGGGTAAAAAATAAAGACATCTGAGAATGCATTACCTCTAACCATGCTGTATTTATTCTGTGAAGAGCAATTAATGGGCTTCTTTTGGGTTAGAATATTAATTTTGTTTCTTGATCTGTAATTGCTATTCTATTTAAGTAAAACAATTTTCAGAAATTTAAAAAGATGTGCGTGGATATCCGAAATTTTGATTCTACTGTATTATAAAACCATGGAATTTCGTGTCAAATGTAAGTAATTTAGTTACTCTTTTGAGAAAATGATGTTCACATTACAGACAGACATAAGAAACATCCTGAAACGGGAATTTACGACAGTGCATTCCAAGGAATAAATATTTCATTACTACACAGCCTAGACTTGGTAACGCCTGACGTCATCAATATTAAACTCTCTGCGCCAGTACCCGGTGAGACGTTAAACAGCAGCTTAGTTTCAATATAGAGAACCTTCTGTGTAATTTCAAATATAAAAAATAACAATTACAAATATACCTCTAAATTTACAGATCTAAAAATGGTGAACAAATTTGTTATTGACTGATATAAAATCTATCTCATAAATCACAGGTTCAGAAATTTTAAACATTTCAATTAGTATTTTGGTATTAATTTCCATTTTTAATAGAGAGCAGTAAACTGCCAGTATATCGATGCACGATGACTTAATGATCAATGAGCAAGATTCCCAATGATGATAGCCTTACGTTTGATATTACGATGATTTCTTGAATAAGAAATATAAACAAAAAATATTTCCTGTCAGTATAAATATGTTTATTTTTATTTATTGGTATTTTTCATTTATTGGTCAAATATCACGTATATATTCATTTAACACGTCAAATTTGACGGGAAATCTCTGAACATGATGGTGAAATTAAAAATCATTACACATGAGACTGGGTGATTTTATGCATTAATAACTACTGGGAGGTTCTGCTTTGAATTTAATATATAAACAAATAGTTAAAGTAAAGTGAAGAAAATCTGGCATGCTCTCTTGATATTCCCACTGTTGGCATTGGGTTCAAAATTTGACAGATTTCCCATTGTGATGTCATACAAATATATCATTTATCTAGTTATTGTTTGAAGTTATCATGTTCTACATATTCATGATAGACAACAAAACAAACATTCTATTTATGAAATAAATTTTAGAAAATTAGAAATTTATCTTACATTCTAATGTAAAAAAAAATCATATAGTAAAATTCTAGCCACTCTACCAAGCTTGTTGCTTTGAGGACTGATTTCACAACGTGACACAAGTAGATCAGGGAAAGAAATCTGGTATGTACCTGAAATGGATTAACAAACCCTATCAATAAAATTGAATTCTCATCTGCTTTAGCTATTGTTGCTTCTCTGAAGGACCGTGTTCATACGCAATACTGACGGGACAGCTACTTTCCTTGACCGCTTCCAAAATGAATGCAATTCAGTACCTTTTAAGTAAAGATCTCATACCAAATTTTCTGTCTAACTTCCTGCTACTTTTTTGAGTTTCTTTATAATCACAGACAAAAACGCTAATTGTATATCCCCAAACCATCCTTTGCTGTTTCTCCATGGTTAATTGAAGAAATAAGGACAAAAAAGATAACCTCCCTCTTTCTCGACCCCAGGCCACACTACCCATTCACAACGGTGCTGTCTCCTTATAGTAATACAAAATCCAACCAGCGGGAGTGTTCTCCCAAACTTTCTCAGATACTCCCAGTGTGATGTTTCCCCTTTTCCTGGCTAAAAAATTGAGCCTACTTCGTTACCTTAGAATCCAATTGCTGGGGAAGATTTTCCAATATACTGATTGAAAATATCTAGGTAAAGAATCAAATTCAAAGAGATGCGTACCGATTTTCCGCTCTTTCCATCCAATCGTAATTCGTTCCATAGCTTGCAAAAGTACAGAAGATTTGCTTCCAGTACGTGCAATGCGCGTGGAGATAAAACGGATCTCTTTCAAAAGTAAATTATAAAGAACGACAGATAAAGTTAGCTCGTTGAAGATTTGGGCCCTAAAAAATTTTATACGGATCTCCACATTCGATAAAATTAGCTACCAAATTTTATCCAGCTTATTCAAGTTTTGATATAGTGTTCGCAATATTAAAGCGGACAGCCAGACAGACAGTGACTTCCTAGTAGACGGATTTTGTCCAAAAATTTGATAGAAATTCCACAATTATGTTTGAAAAGACCACATACCACAAATTTCATCCCTCGTAGCTCTAATTTGTTGATATCGTGTTCGCTAAAGATAGGCATACCCCTAAATGTCTGTGTTTTCTGATCTGGGTGGTCTAAACGTGAGATCTTTGCCAAAATCAAGTTCGAATTCTTTTTGACGATTACAACACTCTGTCTTTGTATACTTTACCTGAGAAAGTAAAAGTGACAGAGAAGTTAAGATACTGGTAGCTATTTTCAGCAGTGTAGTCAAATAAGAAAGTGTCGGAACGACCTTGGGCGTCCAAAATTGTGCTATTTTAAGGACGGACAAATTTTACTTATTTATTTCTCCTTTAGAAAAAAGGGAGCTGAATGGCGCACGGCCCAATGCTTCCTTACATGGTAGACTGTACCTGTTTTGTATACGGTTTACATTGATGGTTGTACATGCAGTACCCTTTACAACGCAGGCTGTTGGACTGTTGTATCAAACAATCATAATATCAATTACTTCAATTATCGCGAAGGCTACTTATTTCGCTTGAGATGAAGATGCCATCATCTGGGTAGATACAAACAATGTACAGTCTTTAGAACAAAAAATACAAAGCTATATAATATTACTGGAAATAAAATATATGAGAGTTTCCTTAAGTCTATTTATCAGTTTGGAAATTTTCTTAGTTATATAAAAACACTGATACGAAGATCTAAAACGATACGGAACATCATCAAAATGGTATTCACGGTATGTCTATTACACAATTATAAGAAATAAAATAAATCCTTACACCTGAAACATTTGGCGTGTAAGGCGCTAGATGCGCGATGTAAGTGTGAGATACAGTAGAAATTAATGAGTACAAGAGAAGTGTTGTATATACTGGCATTTCTTCGTATATGCTATTTACAAGAATTCCAAAAATGGTTTTATAAGTAATACCGCATGTCTAAACATCGAAATTCATCAAAAATCAAGATATCAGTTTTATCGAGCACTTAATACGGCCAGAATAAAAAAAGAAAGTTTTAGAATTTATTGTATAAGACTTCTACCGATGCCCTCCTTGAAATCTCCCAAGGCTTGGTACCACCGATGTTATCCTAGAGGGAGGAGGGAGGAAAGCAAACTCGCCTCCTGATCGGCCTGAGCATACTACCACAATTCTGTTGGATCGCGGCGAAGTGGCCGCTTGGCCAGTTCTGGCACAGTTCCCTCCCTTCGCCAAGGACGCCTTAGACTAGTGGATACTAAACGCCCGACATCGATTTGAGGCGCGGCGTGGCTCGGAGCAAAACATTTTTATCGCAGATAATCACCCATCTCACCTCTAAGTGAATGGATTAATAGTTCTTTGCAAACTCCCCG
>BGPR01012024.1:22101-33610 GCA_013235015.1 Araneus ventricosus
CGTTCGCTCTCGAGGGAGTTTGCCGAAACTATTAATCCATTCACTTATTAGAGGTGAAGAGCGATGTTTAATCTGCGATAAAAATGTTTGCTCTCCGACCACGCCGCGCACTCAAATCGATGACGGGCGTTTGTATCCATCGGGATTTGGCGTCCCTTGGCGAAGGGAGGAACCGTGCCAAGAGAGCCAAGCTGACCACTCCGCCGCGATCCAACAAGTGTCAGTAGTATCTTAACGAGCCGATCAAGAGGCAGTTTCTTCTCTTCATCCCCCTCTCTGGATAACATCGTGTGCAAGCGAGGCGGGAATTTCAAGGAGGCATCGGAGGTAAGTCTTAACCAGTGAATTCTAAAACTTCTTTTTTATTCTCTGACATACATTAAAAGTGTTCGATGAAAACGACATCTTGATTTTGATGAATTTCGATGTTTTAGACATGCCTTTATCCAAAAAAATATAAGCCATTTTTTTGGAATAAGCCATTTTTTTGCAAAGAAAAGAATAGCAAAGAAAATGCAAAGAAAAGAATAGCAAAGAAAAAAAAAAGAAAATGTATTATACTTCCAACACTTTATACTATCATTAATTTCTACTATTATCTGAACACTTATCTATTATCTCAAGACTTATACTACATAAGTGTTCAGAGTGTAAAGGATTTATTTTTATTTGCTATTAATAATAATAATAATAATTCCCCATTAATTTCATTTTGATGACGTGTTCATGTCGTTTAGATCTTGTAAAATCGAGTGTTTTACATACATGCATAATTGAGAAAATTTCCAAGCTGATAAATGAGCTTCAGGAAAATCTCATATATTATATTCAGAAGTAATATTATATAACTGCATTTTGACTGTACATTGTTCTATCACCCGAGTGTCAAAGGCATCTTCTTCTTAAGCGAAATAAGTAGCCTTCGCGATAATTAGTAAATTGATATTCATTAATTTTTCTCATCCTTCAAATTAATTAGTTGCTTGATACAACAGTCCAACAGTCTCCGATTTGTAAGGGGGCTGCATGTGAAGCCACCAATGAAAATCCATATAAAACAGTAAAAGAGGTACAAAATAACCAGGGGTGTAGTGGAGCCCAAACGCCGTTCCGACTCTGCTTTTTTTTCACGAGAAATAAATAAGTAGAATTTTATTCACGTCCTTAAAATAGCGCAGTTTTGGTCGCCCAGGTTAAACGTTCTGACACTGATTATTTAGCGACTACACCGCTGAAAATAACTGCAAGTATCTTCTTCTCTGTCACTTTTTACTTTCTCGAATACGAAGTATACAAAGAGAAAGTGTTGTAATCGTCAAAAAATTCGAACTTGAGATTTTGACGAATCTCCACGTTTTAGACCACCCCGAATCCGAAAAACACAATTTTAGAATTATGCCTATCTGTGAACACGATAACTCGAAAACTATTAGAGCTACGGGGATGAAATTTGGTATGTGGTCTTTAAACATAATTTGTAGATTTCTATCAAATTTTGGACAAAATCCGTCTACGGGAAGTCTGCCTGTCTGTCTGTCCGCTGTCATGCGAACACTATAACTCAAAAACTTGAATAGCTAGATGGATAAAATTTGGTATACAGTTTTATCGAATGTAGGTCCGTATAAAATTTTGGGCCAAATCCTTCAACGAGCTAACTGTCTGTCGTTCTTTATAATTTACTTTTGAAAAGAATCCGTTTATCTCCACGCGCATGCGTACTGGAAGCAATCTTCTGTGCACGCGAAAGCTATGGAACGAATTACGTTAGTTTGTCCTTGAGCTGGAAAGAGCGGAAAATCGGTCCGCATCTCTTTGAATTTGATTCTTTACCTAGATATTTTTCAATCAGTATAATGGAAAACCTTCTGATAGTCATTGGATTCTGGGTAACAGTAGGTTCGAATTTTTTTAGCCACGTGGGGGAAGGGGAAACGGCACCTTTTGGGGAAGTATACGAGAAAGTTTAGGTGAGAATACTCCCGCTGGTTGGATTTTGTATTAAGGTTCTCGGGACCGTTGTGAATGGGTAGTTTGGCCCTGGGGTCGACGAAAAGAGGGGTTGATTTATCTTTTTCATTCATACTTGTTCAATCAACAAACAGAGAAACAGCAAGGTTCTGAGTTTGGGGTTATACAGTGGAGTTTTTGTCTGCGATTATAAAAACTCAAAAAAGTAGCGAGTTAGACGAAGAAATTTTGGTATGAGATCTTTGCACCAAAATTATAGATTGCATTCAAATTTTGGAAGAAATCAGTCCAAGGAAAGTATGTCCGTCAGTGTGCATGTGAACACGGTCCTTCAAACAACAACTAGCTAAACAGATGAAAAGTTAATTTTATTGATAGGGTTCTTAATCTGTTTCAAATTTTATACCAAATTCTTTCGATCTGCTTGTCCCTGCGTGTGTGAAATCGATCACTCAAAACAGCAACACGCTAGATGGCTACATTTTACTATATGATTTTTACTACATAGAATATAGATAATTTCTAATTTTCGACAAATTTATTCATAAATAGAATGTTTGCTTATTTGTCTATCCATGAATATGTGAACATGAGAACTAAAAAACACAACTAACTAGATAAATGAAATTTGGTATGTGGTCTTGACATCACAATGAGAAATCTATGTCAAATTTTGACCCAATGTGCCAACGGGTAGATATAAAAAAGGCATACTTGATTTTCTTCACTTTACTTTGCTTATCGTGTTGTTTATGTATGTTAGAAAGTCAAAGGCAGAACACTCCCGATGATTATTAATACACTAGAAAATCACTTGTCATGGTATGACGGGTGCAATTTGCCTCTTCATTCGAGAGATTGCCCGTCAAATTTGACGTGTTTAAATAGATATATATATATACGAGAGAAATGTTGACCAATAAAATGAAAAAAAAAATAAATAAATAAAATAAACATGTTATATGACAGGAAATATTTTTTTATTTACATATTTCTTTATTCAAGAAATCATCGTGGCATCCAAAAAATCAAACGTGGTATCCATCCGTGGAATCCATCGTGGTATCCATCCGTGGAATCCATCGTGGTATCCATCCGTGGAATCCATCGTGGAATCCATCGTGTTATCAATCCGTGGAATCCATCGTGCATCGTGGCGTCCAAACTATTTCACGCCCATGATATACCACTGACGTAGTTTACTACTCTCTATTAAAAAATGGAAATTAATATGAAATATATGATTAAAATAATTTAAAATTTCTCGGGAACTATTGATTATAGCGAGATAAATTTTATATCAATCAATAGCAAATTTTATTTCGCCATTTTAGATCTATTAAATTTGAAATTATAACAATTACTCTTTTAAATTTAAAATGACTGAAATTTAGGTTCTCTAACAATGAAATAATGTTGTTTAACGTCTCGCAGTGCTATGGCGCGAGTTTTATTGTTGGTGACGTTGGAGCGTTACCGAGAGATCTGGGCTATTATATTAGTAATAATGTTATTCATGGAATGAGTTTTGCAGTCGTTAAAAATTCGATTTCGGGATGTTTCTTATGTCTGTCTATGTATGAATATCATTTCTCAAAAGAGTAACCAATTATACATTTGACACGAAATTCCATATGGTTTATAATACAGTATAATCCGAAATTTCGGATAATCCGCACATCTTTTTTAAATTTCTGAAAATTGTTTACTGAGAAATAAAGGAAAAATAACAATTACGAATCAGAAACAAAATTAATGTTTATTCCTAACTTAAAAGAAGCATTCGAATTGCTCTTTAAGAATAAATACAGCACCTTATTTGTAGTAACGATAAATATCTCAAATATCTTATTTTTACCCTCAATTTGTTTTCCACTGTTCCGTGCGAATCGACGCGCGTTCTTTCCGTACGCCTTCGGAGATCTCCCAGAGTCAATACTCTACTGCATTTGGTGTATCAAGAGTATTTAAGGTATCCGACTGCTTTAAAATCGTCGATTTTGATGAAATTATCAAAAAATTATGACTTAATTTTGTTGCCTGTTTAATCAGCTTTCTTAAACTGTATAACTTTTTACTCTACGTGAGTTACAAATGGAGTTACAGCTGTTTTATTACCGCACAGTAAGCATTATTTTTTGTTGCATGAAAAATTTAAATGTGTTTTCTGAGAAATGATATTTTTGAGGAAAACTGTCGACCGTAACAATGATTTCTCAAAAAGTTATTCAAGTATTGATATGAAATTTTCTGAGATTGTTTTCTGTAATATACTTGATGTTTTCCTCTGAAAACTAAGATCAATTTTAAAATCAAGAATTATTTTTAAGTGCTTAAATATAAACAAAAAGTATTTCTTATGAAAAATTACCAGTTTAGTAACTACGTTCAGCTATATCTCAAAACTAGTTTGAAGTACAAGAAATATTTTAGAGCATAACACAGATAACTGTCATAGAAACGTACTCCTACAGGGATTTATGTATATTTAGATTATGATTTTGTCTATGGCTGTTAGCGTAAGGCAAATATTTTAGTCATTTTTCTTCAAATTTCTCAGCTTTTCAAAAAATATATTATTTTGAAAGCCTAATTTTACAATATTTTCATAGTTTTTAAAACATATGCAGTTGAAAAATAATATGAAAAAATATATATAAGTTATTTTTCAAAAGAATGTCTCCGACCGCAGTCAGATACCTTAACCGAATTTCCCGGGGTCCGAACACCATTTAGTCAGCATCATTTAGTTCGGATTCACGCGGTTCTACAGCAGTTGATTAAAAATTATAAAATAATTCTAACAAAAAAAACTATTTTTAGTACACAAATAAAAGAATACTTTTAAAAACTGGGTTTTTATAATGTTTTTTTTGCAATTCACAGAAACAAATATTGAAACTCGTATAACAGTTAACTTTTAACAGTCACACTTTGCATAAATGCTCTTTACAAGAAATCGACAATACAGCAATCTCTCTTTATATCTATAGCAGACTACCGTCCCGTGTACATATGTTTCCCATATTGCGAGATTTCCTGTAAAGCATATTCATGCAAAGTGTGACTTTTTAACCGCGCTGTACGAGTGTCTAAAATTAAGTTTAAAATATTTCATTTTATTGAACCCACTCACGATCATCCCAGTCTTTCGGAATAAAGCTAGTTGTTTGAAGGAAAAACAGAAAGTCTTTAGAAGAATATTTATGCTTAAACAATATTTTCCTCTCGACATTTGACAGCTTCTGACTCTTCAGGTTTCAAAAATAGTGACTCAGGAGACTGGAAAGTTGAAAAATTTGACGCAAATTTTCTCAAACTTTAGGCATATTTCGCTCTTCCGTGTTTGTTCCGTAAGTGCTGGTAGCAGAGAATGTTTGTAAACACAAAGTCATAATATGTTTTAAAGATCCTTAAAAATATCATTTATGTTTATTTTTATGCCAGAAACCTTTAATTTCATCAATTTAATAGTCATTATTAATGTAAAATTCCATAAATCAGCTTCATGTTTTTGAAATTCCTGTCAAATTTTATTTTGTTACTGAATAAATCAAAACTAGCTTTGATTTAAGAACAACTAGATAACGCAGTCCATTGTAATAGTAAAAACGAATTTTTATTATTTGCACTCCAAATTGAATAATTTCGTTCTATGCTGTTATCAAGAAGTGAGGAAAAACTGGGAAAAAGAGGAAAAATCTATATCCAGATTTTGTTTTTCACAATATTTTACAAATTCACCAAGCCGAAGAAATAAATTTTTAAAGAAATATATGCTAAAACATGAAATTCGAGAACAATTCAGAAAATTGAATATATTGAACACATTTAAATGGTAGTTAAACTCCAGTAATAATTTAAATTTCATTCATTCTCTTAATTATAATAATATTCTTTAAGTGCATATTTGTTAAAATCCTATACGTAACACGTTTACTTTTCTAAAATTTTGCGATCATATTTTGAAATATAAATAAATTTTTGAAGAGCATATTGAAGCGTGATAAAATGTTATTTAAAAAGTTAATTCACCATAATTTAAATAATATTATAATATGCAAATTTAAAAAAAAGCAAACGAAATAAGGGTGTAAAAATTAACGTTGTCATATTTGCTGTGAATGGCATTACCACAAAAGAACGGGAGATTTAGAGTATAGAAATATTTTACAAGAGATTTATTAGCAAAATTTTGGTACGAGTCATTCTCTATAAGATTTGCAAATACATATTCCCTTCTTCAAAAAGCTATATGACATAATCAGAGGTTCTTTTACCTCTGATAATGTTCCTATTCTTTAACATTCCAAGAATAAGTGTGTGAAAATTACAACTTCATTATTATCTTGGGAACTTTTCCGTTAGCCGGCCGCAAATGTCGCCAATTGTTAACCAAACGCGAGCCAAGTCGCCAAGCGAAGTGATTTTTCGTCAGCCGGGCGCAAATGTCGCCAATTGTGAACCAAACGCGAGCCAAGTCGCCAAGAGAATGGTTGTAAGAAATTTGGCGGAATTCTACATTATTTGGCGATTTTTCGGTTGCGCCCGGCTAACGGAAAAGTACCTCTCTAACCTCTTAAAATTTTTATAAAACTTATTATTTAACAGCTCTTTTTAACAATGCCTTTAGCAATGCAATGTGGCTAACTAACAAAAACCAATATGTTTTGTTTTCCCAATTTTTGTATTTGACTTCGAATTAATCAAAATAAATTCGAATTTAAAACGATATTTTGAGTTTTGTTAATAGGAATAAGGGTCGCAAAGGCCTAATGGTAAGGTTTCCGCCTGTCGGCTAGAGGGTTCCTACCTCGAAATGCGATTCCGCTGAAGATCCTCCGTGCATGTGGACATATACTGCACGTTAAACATACATAGGGAGACAAACGTCTTCCCGCTGGTGTGGTAGGGAAGTTTAGTGCCGGTTTAGGTATCGTCCTCGTCATCTGACCGTGGTTCAAAATAGCCCTCGTGTTGCTTTAAAACGGAACTTTAATGTAGCCAAACTAAACCACTGTCTCTTGGCTATTCAAGGAAACAGAAAAATTTCAAACTAGCCATGTTCCAGTACAACTAAACTAAACTTAATTTTGGTTTCCACCTCACAGTCTTCTTACACCGATGATAAAATGTTCAATTCTGAGTCTTCCACAGACTGAAATGAAATTCTAAAGAGTTAGTGCAGTTTAGTTATATCAATGTCATGTTTTGGAACTGCTTTTGGGATGAACCTCAGACATTTGGTGAAATGAAGAGGACAACCAATGAACTAGAACCCCTCCCCCCAAACTTCCTCACCATACCAGGGGAAGGATTGAAATCGAATATTTTTGTCTGTAAATAAGTCAAATATGTGATATGGATTTATAGTAGAGCTTTAAAAATATGCCAAATGCAAGTATTCGTATGCTTCCAGAAACAAAAACGCCTGAAAAAATAAGTTCGTGACAAACAGATCGTAGTTACAGAAGCATTGTTCACACTTCTTCAGCAGAAAAAATCTTTTGTTCGTTCATGCGATAAAAATACCCCATAAACAGTGTTTACTTCTCTCTATAAATTGTGCTCTTCCAAAGAAAAAAAATTCTAAGTATTCAAAGAAATTTCTTTCTCGCTTTTTAGTTGAAACAAAATGGGAACTCGCGTCTTATGAGCTCATTATTTCTTTAGAGATTAAAGACGGATAGAGATTAATGGGGAAATTCTAAACTTGGGAGTTTCACGTTTAGAATTTCCCCATTAATATCTCACCACCGTATGCTTGTGCTATTTGAAGTGAATCCTGAGAATTTTAAAGGAAAAGTCTCCTGTTTAAAGTTTATTGGGTGATAATAAAAGCATACTTAAGTACGTTGTTTCAGCACTAAGATTTTGGATTATAGGGTGTGGATTGTGTGCATATATTGAAATGCATTCAAAAACATTAGATAAGGTAAGATGACGCCTTCCTTCCAAAACAAGGCATTTATTCCCGACCTACACAAAGATAGGATTTTTTTTAACACGAAACATTTACAATCTATTTAAAAGAGCATCATACATATTAAATTTATCGAATTCTCAGAAACATTTTTTCTTTATCGTTGCCAGAAAAAATTCACGAAACAAAAAGGTACTGTGAGATTACCCCTCTTTCTCCATTACTTTTTGATATATACTCTCACAAACGATGGTTTTAAAATTTATTAATGTCTTTTAAAAATATTCTTAAAATATTCTTAGAATGGATAATTTTGTTGAATGCTTTTTTTTATTTGCAATATCACAATACGTATATAACGTTTTGACGATGTTAACCTGTAAGGAACTCGAGTAATTTTGATCAGATTTCAATGGGCCAGAAATGTATCGTGGGCAAATTGCATAGCGGCATTGTATAGTGTTAATGTATCGTGGCAAATGTAAATGGGCAAAATGCATTCAAACTTCAATGGGCCAGAAATGTATCGTGGCATTCAATGGGCCAGAAACTACAAGTTGTTAACTTGTAAGCAACTTGAGTAATTTTGATCAGATTTCAATGGGCCAGAAATTTATTGTGGGCAAATTGCATAGTGGCATTGTATCGTGGCAAATGTAAATGGGCAAAATGCATTCAAACTTCAATGGGCCAGAAATGTATCGTGGCATTCAATGGGCCAGAAACTACAAGTTGTTAACCTGTAAGCAACTCGAGTAATTTTGATCAGATTTCAATGGGCCAGAGGTGTATTGTAGAATAGGGTGGATCGAAATTTTTTTTTTCAGAATTTCAAAACCTACCTATGCGGAAAAGATGTTCTGTGGTATGGAGATTAAGAGAAAAATAATAAAAAAAATTTAATTCAAAATTTAATACCGCCGCAAGGGGGTTGGATTTTCGAAAAAAATGGAAAAATACTGAATTTTGATTATACAATTTAAAAAAAATATTATTATTAATCAAAACCTACTTATGCGGAAAAGATGTTCTATGGTATAGAGATTAAGAGAAAAATAATAAAAAAATTTAAATTCTAAATTTAATACTACCGAAAGGGGTTGAATTTAAAAAAAAAAATTGGAAAAATACTTAATTTTGATTATTGATTATACGATTTTAGATTCCAAATAATTCTTTTTTCTGCTATATAAATAACCAAAAGTGATGATTAATGAGTAGTGAGTACTAAGTAGTGAGTAGTATAATGTGCATTGCAACATTTTGTGACTCAGCTGCCCCTCCCCACACCGTCAAATCAGTCCGGTTAAACAACTAGAGCAGTAGGCAATCCCATCTTTTTTCTGTCTCCTGCTTTATCCTCTCACCCCTCCATAAGTCGGAAGTGGTACTTCATGGAATCTTCCCCACAGTCACACCTGTAGTGACAAAAGTTTTAGGTGCAGTTAGAACATTGGACCGATTTGGTATTTCCGACCGAGCAGGCGCTGCCATCGTGTCAGCTGCGCTTCAAGATGTGGGCATTATCTCAGGAAGCAATGTTTTGAGCGTTGTTGACAGAAATAAAATTCGGCGTGGAAGAACAAAGGCAAGAACCACTCTATTGTCTCAGGTCATAAAAGATTATGACCATGACCAGTTTGGTTTATACTTCGATGGGCGAAAAGACAAGCCTCTATCAATGGAAGACAACAGAAGAAAAGTCATAATAGAAGAACACATAAGCTTGGTAAAAGAACCTGGCTCTGAGTATATCGGCCACGTGTCTGTAAATTTCGGGAGAGTGCAAATTATTGGAAATATCATATATAGTTTTTTTGCTATGCGTTGACAATGACATAGATGTAACAAAGTTGGCTGCGACGGAACATGTGTCAACACAGGTGTCAAAGGAGGTATTATACGTAACATGGAACTCATCCTGAATCGTCTACTACAATGGTTTGTGTTCCAGTTACACGCCAACGAGCTTCCACTACGTCATCTTTTCGCGCACGTGGATGAAACCACAACTGGGCACAGAAGCCTGACTGGCGAAATAAGAAAATCGTTGGCCGGATGCGAAAAGCTATCTGTTGTTTCATACACGCCAATAGAATACACGCTATGTGAAGTAACTAACAAGAAAGACTTAAGTACTGATCAACTGTACTTAATGGAAATTTGTGAAGTCATAAACTGCTGACATTGCATAGAAAGTCTGTCGAAGATAAATCCTGGAAAAGTTTGCCATTCAAGGTGGCTTACAATCGCGAACAGAATTCTCAGGTTCAATGTAGCTCACGGAAATTCATCCGAGGCTTTTTTAACATTAACGGCATTCATTACAAAAATCTATGCGTCTATGTGGTTCAAGATCAAAACGAAACCGTAATTTATGCGGCCCAGCATTTGCATCAATCAATCGTTCTATCGCGTTATTTCTCGAATGATTTGAAGGATGCCATAGACCCTGTTATTAAAAAAAACTGATTTTTTGGCCATCCAGAAATTGTCCTGATATCAATGCTAGCTGACGACAGAAATCACATTAGCCCTTCAAAGAGTTCTGAAAGCACACAAAGTCATTGCCTACTGCTCTAGCTGTTTAACAGAACTGATTTGACGATGCGGGGAGGGGGAGCTGAGTCATAAAATGTTGCAATGTACATTATACTACTCACTACCCATTAATCGTCACTTTTGGTTATTTATAAGGCAAAAAAACAATTATTTCGAATATAAAATCGTATAATCAATCATCAAAATTAAGTATTTTTCCATTTTTTTTGAAAATTCAACCCCCTTCCGGTAGCATTAAATTTAGAATTTAAATTTTTTTATTATTTTTCTCTTAATCTTCATACCATAGAACATCTTTTCCGTGTAGTTAGGTTTTAATTAATAATAATTTTTTTAAAAAATCGTATAATCAAAATTAGGTATTTTTCCATTTTTTTCAAAAATTCAAGCCCCTTGCGGCGGTTCTTAACCTAAAATTTAATTTTTATTTTATTTTTCCCTTAATCTCCATACCATAGAACATCTTTTCCGCATAGGTAGGTTTTCATTAATAATAATTTTTTTTTCACCATAGAAGAGCGATCCACCCTATTGTAGAATGGTGAAAAATTTGGGAAGAATTCGTAGATGTGCTATCCAGCATAAAGGGGGGTGGAGATGGTTGTGGTCGATAACCCTAATGGTTGATAAGAATATCGCAACATACGTTCATCTTTTTTTTTTGCCGAAGACGCGATGTCCATGGGACGAAGTTTCGGCATAGAGCATTACTTGCTGGCCCACCTTGTGGAAGTCCTTTAATTTGTTGGTATAATTTATTGTCAAAGCTAATATAATTTTCTTTTAATATAAATTCTATTAATGTTTTATGTTTTTAAATATTAATCATTTTATTTATGCTAAAATCTTCATGAATCTGTAATAAAATTTTCATCATATCTTTAATATCTATACTATTGAATAAATCTTGAAAATCAAAAGTATGCACAGAATACACATTAATATCATTAATACTTATATATATATATATATATATATAAGTATTAATATATAAGTATAGTATAAGTATAATATAGTAATAAGTATAAGTATATATATAAGTATATATATATA
>BGPR01012024.1:33710-46434 GCA_013235015.1 Araneus ventricosus
ATTTATGCTAAAATCTTCATGAATCTGTAATAAAATTTTCATCATAATATCTATACTATTGAATAAATCTTGAAAATCAAAAGTATGCACAGAATACACATTAATATCTTTAATACTTATAAATATATATATAAACATTTCCCTTTTAATATTCACGGAATTAAATATCTTATCCTTGAAATCAGTCTGGAATATAAAATATTTGAAAAAATTCACTTTTCATTGAGGCATAGATGGAAACTAAGGGCTTTTTTATTAATTTGTCTAAATGATTTGATTCCCTACCCTTCCTGTTTTTCCTCCTTCTCTTTTGCCTTCCTTTTAAAATACAGATGGCGCCATGTTTCTGGTCTTTCTTTATTTACAAAAGACGGGAATTACTTATTTAGGTGAGAAGTTCGCATTAGTTTGGAATAAAATAAGGACATTTTATCTTTCTTCTAAGCGTGGGGTAAGTTTATTTTTATGAAGGTTGCTATTCATCCCGATGGCTAATATTTTTAAAGTCTTATTAGCGTTTTTATGTTTGTGTTTGGTTTTCCTTTTTCTTTTAAAATAATGCTTATTAGGTGGTACTGATCTCCTTTGTCTTTTGCTGGGAAATTTCGGGCTAAGCCAAGCTATATTTGGCGTAATGCTAGGATCTTACAGAAACATTTCCCAAATATTTTGAATCCATTTCGTATATAATCCCATGCCCTTTATAAAGTGTACTAAAGTGAATTATTTGTTTGTTTAATTCATTTCTCTCGGAGTATTTTTCTTAGTTTTTGCTTTCTTTGAATGATTTTGATTTCCATTGGTTTTTTGTTTTTCGTATGCAGCTGCATTTGCGCATAACTTAAACATCGTCCAAATTTTATTGTTTAAATTTTGTTATTTCGGGTTAAAGTTTAAGTGAAATTTTATTTTTCTTCTATAGGAGTAATTGAAGAGACTTCGAAGCAAATATTTATACATTTTTCAATTTAAATCACATGCAAGCACTGAGTAGCGGAAAGGGAGTAAGAATATAGTTATTTAAAATATGCTTGAAAATTAACAAGGCATACATAACACCACAGCATACCCCCGAACTCGGCGCCTAAACAGCACCCTGTCGGTTGGATGAGTATGTGTGAAACTTTATTGAAAAAGCAAAAAAAAAAAAGAAAAAAAAATTACAACATTAGGATATAAATACACTTGAAAGGGAACATAATTACATGAACAAAGAAGAATAAAAAACACAGTGAGGATTACAATCCGAGTATTATAATAGAAATTTACAAGGGGAGTTATCAAATTTGAGTGCAGTGAAAGGGTTGAATGTTTCATTTAGTTACATTTTTTCATACAGTTGGAGCTTCATGATTCGGGGCTGTTAGTGTTGTTCGATGCGACGAAGAAGAAGAATTGAATAATGTAACACAACCGGTTATATGATGAAAATTGTCGCGACCATCCTAAAAATCGTGGGACTGGTTTTTGTTTTCTCTTGATATTTATACTGAGGGATCGCTGGAATTGTTACTCAAGGGTTGGCGGTGATGTGAAGGGTGAATTTTTCGAATGAATTACGGAAGAATTGGTGGTGGCTGGTTGATGTTTTTAAGTTAGTGTGCTCTGCTGCTCAACTGGGAATTCTTCGGACTTCTGGTTCTTGGAGGTGAATCTTTGGGAATATCTATTTCTAGGCAGGAGTATGTGACGGTGTTGTATTTTGACTTTTAATTAGGTCTTCGTTAGTCGCCAAGAATGTGATTAAGTTATCTATATTTCGTCTTGAGAGTTTTCTGGATAGGGCGCTCTTCCACCAATGGAAAAGAGCAAAATTGAATAAAATATTGAATTTATAGTCATCGGTTTTAAACATAATGAGTGAAAATTCAAATTCTTAAACAGATTGTTTAAATAGTTGCGAGTGGAAAAAAAATTGCTCTCATCTGGCTGGTCTTATTCGAACCCATGCTTCTTCAGTTAGCAGTCAGGCGCTTTACGAACATGCCACTAGGCCATAACGTGAGGAGTTACGATGTCATTTAGTTTCCTTCTTTAGCCTCTCACCGTTTGTTAAAATTTTTAACGACGGCCAATTCTTCATTTTCTTCAATGGAAATTTGCATTTTGTAAATGGGATTATAGAATTTTTAAACTATTCACTTTCAACTGGAAATATTTTCAACTACAAAGGGAAGTTTAAGATTTCGTAAGAAGTCTTTCGAGGATGTCATCAGGATCAGAAATATGGTTTTTATTGATAATTTACCATGAGGTTTAATTTCATGACTGGAAAAAATCAGTAAATATATTTTCTTTACCAAATTCAATAAAATGAATTAGAAATCAGCTATCCAAACCAAATTAAATGCGAGAAGAAAAAAACGTCGCATGTCTCCGATGAGATACTGAAAATTCTCACAAATAGCATTAATATTTCTTTTAATAATTTCAAAAATACAAAAAGAACGTTTCAAATACAAAAAGAACGTGTCAAATACAAAAAGAACATTTTAAAATTTTGTAAGTGTACAAATTTCGATGCATGTAAATTTCAAGAAAACGTGAACATTCCACTTGCTAAGTTATTGTTTATAAAAGATCGAATATTAGAAAGGAAAATGGTTATTGGAGAAGTGGAAGTAATTGCTACTGTAAAAAAGAGAAAAGGAAAAAAAAACAGATGGAAGACAAAAGAATAAAACGTAAAATGGTTAAAACTGATGCTGCTCATGCTCAATCAATGGAGCTACTTGAGCTCAACACTATGTCTTCGTCCTTGTATATCGATACGGATGTAATTACCTTGGAATATCAATCATTAAACCGTTTAGATTTCCTTACCTTAACAATGTAATGTGATCGATACGGAGTTTCAGATAGAACAGCTACTTCATTTGCCAGTGCTGTTCTACAAGTCATTGGAATTGCACACGAAGGCGAGGCTTCGCATGTGGTAGATCGCAATAAAATTCGTAGACACCGAAAAAAGCTTTAAAATGCAGTTGCAAAGTCTACAAAGTTAACAGTGTCTTGGTCTCTTTTAACCGGATTATATTTCGATGGGAGGAACGACAACACAAAAGTGCTAATTAAGAAGTACACAAGGTACTACCCAAACACCACGAAAGAGGAGCATTAAACTCTTGTAAACAACCTACCTGTGTATATCGGATATGTTACTGCTGGAGGAGCAAAAGCCATAAAAGAAGCAATACTCAATTTTTTGGAACAAATAATATGCGATTAATTGGGATAACAGTAATTGGATGCGATGGAACAAATGTAAATACTGAGCACAAGGGAGGTATTATTCTCTTGATGGAACTGGCCTCAATAGACCATAACAATGGTGAATTTGTTTGCTTCAAACAAATGAGTTACCCCTCCGTCATCTACTAAATTCTTTGGATGGGCAACAGCTGGTCCTAAAGAATGTTTTCGACCACTGGTAAAGCAATCAAAACCTACGAGGAGCTACCTGTAGCTCCTTATTCTTCAATAAATGGGGAGAATATGCCACATAATATAGATAGAATGGTTCTCAGCAATGATCAGCAATATCTATATGATATTTGCCTAGCGATATCAACGGTGAATGTTATTCTGACCTGGCATTAAGAAAGCCTGGTCCAGTTGTTCACTCAAGGTGGCTAACAATTACAGGTAGAATTTTAAGATTGTATGTGGTCACAGAAAAACCATCTGACAATCTTATTATTCTTGCAACTTATATTATGAAGTTATATGCAACCTGTATGGTTCCATATCAAGACAAAGCCCTCCATAACAGAAGGAGCGCTGCATATTTGGAGACTTATTTCATTTTTTAGATATTTGGAACCCAATTTAAGAAATATAGTACACACTTTCATTGAACTAAATAGCGTCTTTTGTCATCCAGAAAATTTGCTATTGTCGATTCTCACAGATAACAGAGAGAATATAAGGTCTTTAGCACTACGGAAACTAATTTGTGCGAGAAATGAAAACAGAGGATCATCAGAATAAGAATTTTTCAAGTACCAAAAATAGACTTTAAAGCAAAGGATTTTTTTGCACTTATTAACTGGCAACGAGTTGAACATTTGAACTACCTCTTTTGATGAATGTGCCATTTAAATAAATAGAGGACATGGTAAAAGTTAGACGGAGGAATGGTCAAAATATCCATGCCATACCCAAGCTGTAGAAAGGTGTTTTCTCATAGTGTTTGAAGCGTCGGAAAATGTATATGGAGAAGAGAAGAGACACTGCTTCATATTGAATAGGATACAATCAAGAAGTCTTATCAAGCATTATAATACCAAAAAGGATTACATCCTTTAGAAATATGTAAATCTTCAAATTAATAGAATTAAAAAATCTATGATTAAGTTCACTTTTTATAAGTTTTGTGATTTATTGCTTTTACTATTAAATTTATACTTCATGTATTATTATAAAATTATAATTATTTATAAGTTTACACTTTAGTACTTGAATAATCTGCCATTTTTTCAAATATTTTTCATTAATTCACAATTTTTAATAGATATTTGTAAAAATGTCTATTTTTAACTTTTTGGGGGCTTTTGGGCCACCAGAAGATATGAACGAACTTTAATAATAATAAAAAAACGCAAACTAATGTACCCAAAACAAAACTTTCTTACCCGGCGCTAAAGGAAATTTTGAAAATATTTTTTTATAAATTTCCCCCAAAAAATGTCATTTTTAACTATTTTTGGGGCACTGGAAGATATGAATGAATTTCAATAAAAAAATATATGCACACTAATATACCTAAGACACAACTTTTCCACCCCATGCCAAAAATAATTTCGAAACAAAACAAAAAAAATTGTAAATTTTCATAAAAAATTCAATTTTTAACTATTTTTGAGGCCCTTGGGGCACCGGAAGATATAAATGAATTTCAATAAAAAAAATTATATAAACTAATATACTTAAGACACAACTTTGCCGCCCCATGCCAAAAAGAATTTCAAAAAAAATTTTTTTTCCTATACTTTTCGATCCACCCTAGTGTACAGTGTCCCTGCAAATAACGTTTTATTCGCAGGTACAGTACCTGCAAATAATCTCTTCCTAATAGAAAAACAATAAAATGAAATAAAACAACAAACTTCCATATCAAATTCGAAAAGATATGAAAAACGAATTGAAATATATCCGAGTAAAGATAAAATTGCGAATATTAACAGATGGGAAAAAATACATCACATACTCAATGAATGCGCTAAAAGCGGTAATACCAGAAGCGCTGTGGTAGATAGAGTACAAATCGTAAAATGAGAGTAAATCGTAAAATGAAAAACTGAATTAAGGCACAATAACGTTCCTCCAGAGGATGAAGTTATTGTCAATTCCTAAAATATAAAAAAGTTTGACATTTTCTTGCAATCAGTTACGCCATAAGGCCAAAAACACTGATTTTCATTTCTAATGTCAAACCAGAAACAGTGAGAGGAGTTTTGTAGAATTGGAACCAAAACCACTATTCGATACAACATTAGAGCAAAGTCAGAATAACTTTTACGTACCAGAACGCCGGATGTTGACGTGGCGGTGTTTGCGGTGGTTTATGTTGCAGACCAGGGTTGAAGGGGTGTTAACAGATTATCGAGTTACACGTTTCGAGCTTAAATTTGGCTGTTTCCAGGAACTAGGAACTACTTACTAGGAACTACTAGGAACTACTTACATACTACACTTTCCTGGCAATAGCCAAAGTGTTCCAAAAAATATCTCCTCTCCGCAAAGGAATGAAATAATGAATAATAAATAATAATAATAAAAATGTAAAAGAAAAAATTGCTAAAAGTTAAGCATTTCAAATTGTATATTTGCTCTCCATATAAAGAAATTGTATCATTTTGCAATAATAATTTACTGTTTTAATAATGCAATTTTTGATAATATAATAAAAACTAAAATATATACAGTTCTTAATATATTGAAATAAATTGTCGCGTTTCAGATTAGTCTTCTTGTGTTGTCCGGGTACTGCTTTCTGTGTCTTAAAAAAGAAATAACTTTTGTTCTTCATCCACTTAAGAGTCGATTAAAAGCGTGCATAAATTTTACTCCTGTTTCTGCTGTATATCATTGATAACACTGAATTTCCCCTGAATGCTTCTTATGAATTCGTCCCTATCCCAATAATCTGGACATGACATGACCCCACCCCATACCCCTGGTACCTATAACCTCAAGGGTCAGTGGCGAATCCAGGATTTGGGTACGGGGAGGGGGTGACGTATAAAAAGTTTTGTATCCTCATGACAAATGTCGAATCTTATGGCTTATGTAAACCAAGCCACTTTAACTTTACAGACTTTACTCACCTGACAATAAGAATCATAAAGAACTCTACAATACTTTCGATAATTCAACACAAAACACAATGAAATATCTAGAAAAAACATGTTTTTGACCGTGTCAACGCTGCAAATACGAGTGGAATGACTACGAAAGTGGGAAAACAACAGCTGTAGTGATTTTAAATAAAATAAAGAATTCTTGTCTGCCTTGGGGGCTGCAGCCCGATAGCCACCCTGGAATCGCTACTGTCAAGTTTTGTAACTAACCCGTCGATGCGCAAGGTGGATGGGGCGGCCAACAATTTCCGCCAGGGCCCCTGGGAACCACGCGAATGCCATACCCCAAACAACTTAAATTAAATTATAAAACCTTAAACTAAACTGAGAAATTAAATGCAATTCTCCAATTTCAAGTATCAAATTCAATTTTTTCTGAAATTGTCATTCATGTCGTTTTTTTCTGGAAGAAAAGCAACAATGAATTAATTTTTTTGATATCTGCATCTAACCCAAATTGTAAATATTAATTATAAAATTTGTTAAAAATTTGAAAAATGACAAAATTGACTATCTTTAATTTTTCAAAAGAGCCCTTTGAATCGTGTTGTAATTTTTTCATTTTTTTTTGTTTGCATTTGATATTTCAGGCTATTCATATTTCTGTTCAAGATTTATACAAAAATTATTTATTTTTTCTGACTTATTTAAAGGAAAAAAATCTGGACTATTAGTCACTTGAGATAATCCATGTTCAAGCATTGCGATATTGATGTTCAACTTGCGAAGTTCCGTTATGCATTGAAACGTGCTTTTCCCAATACCAATATCCAACAGAAGATTACAGTAAAAAAATGATTTGTCATGGTTTTTTAGTTCATATGCAAACTATGTTAAATTAAGTAAATAAATGAATGTGAGTAATAAAATAAAAAATGAAGTGATTTTATTACAACTTAATTCCATGTTACATATACACTGTGTTTGACGAGTATACTCATCATCGCTTAATTTGTACGGCGCAGTTTAGATACACATTTTCCAAAGTTTTGGAAACAGTTAACTGGTGAAAATAATTCATCAGTTATCCCTTAAGCTCTCGACAATTTAATCATTGTCTAATAAAAATCAATGCTCGTTAAATATTTACATCTTTTAGCTGTAAATCTTGAATGTAACCGCCGGCGCACTCGAAAAGCGTTTGAATAATCCATAATGCGCTCGCTTTCGAATGAATTTGCCGTAACTATTAATCCATTCACTTAGAGGTGAAGAGCGGTGTTTAATCTGCGATAAAAATGTTTGCTCTCCGACCACGCCGCGCACTCAAATCGATGACGGGCGTTTGTATCCATCGGGATCTGGCGTCTCTTGGCGAAGGGAGGAACCGTGCCAAGACAGCCAAGCTGACCACTCCGCCGCGATCCAACAAGTGTCAGTAGTATCTTAACGAGCCGATCGGGAGGTAGTTTGCTTTCCTCATCCCTCCCTCTGGATAACATCGTGTTCAAACGCGCGGGAATTTCAAGGAGGCATCGGAGGTAAGTCTTAACCAGTGAATTCTAAAACTTCTTTTTTATTCTCTGGCATACATTAAAAGTGCTCAATGAAAACGGCATCTTGATTTTCATGAATTTCGATGTTTTATACATTCCTATAAACAAAAAATATAAGCGATATTTATTGGAATTATATAGTAATAATAGCAATGAAAATGCAAAATTAATCTTTATTATACTTCCAACACTTTATACTATCATTATTTATACTATTATTTCAACACTACATAATCTACATGCACTATACATGTACATAAGTGTTGAGAGTGTAAAGGATTTTTTTATTTGTATCGCTATTATTATTATTATTAATTCCCTACTAATTGCATTCCGATAATGTCTTGATGTCGTTTAGATCTTGTAAAATCGAGTGTTTTACGCGCATGAATAACTAAGATAGTTTTCAAGCTGATAATTGAGTTTCAGAGAAATCTCATATTTTTTTCAGAAGTAATATTATATAACTGTATTCTTTTTCCCAAAAAGACTGTACATTGGTCGATCACTCCGAGTGTCAAATGTACCTTCTTTTCAAACGAAATAAACATCCTTAGGGATAATTAGTAAATAGTTATTAATATTTGTCAACCTTAAAATTAATCAGTTGCCTCATACAACAGTCTCCGATGTGTAAGGGTACTGCATGTGCAACCATCAATGTAAACCCATATAAAACAGTAACAGATGTACAAAATAACCAGGGAAGCAGTGGAGCCCATACGCCATTCCGTCTCTGTTTTTTTTCACGTGAATTAAACAAGTAAAATCTTAAACACGTCCTTAAAATAGTGCGATTTTTGTCGGTTAGAGGTGCGCCAGGTTAGAACGTTCTGGCACTACTTTTAGAGCGTCCCAGCAGTGCTTATTTTGCGACTACACAGCTGAAAATCACTGCAAATATCTTCTTCTCTGTCACTTTTTGGATTTTGTATAAAGGTTTTCGGGGGAAGGTACCGTTGTGAATCGGTAGTGTGGCCCTGGAGTCGAAGACTGTGAGAGGGGAAAGTTAGCTTTTTCTTTCATCCAATCATTTTGTCCAATCAACAAATAGAGAAACAGCAAGGTTACGAGTTTAGGGATATATAGTGGTGTTTTTGTCTCCGAACATAAAAAACTCTAAAATGTGGCGAGTTAGACGAAAAAAATTTGGTATGATATCTTTGCAACAAAATTATATATTTTATAAAAATTTTGAAGAAATCAGCCCAAGGAAAATCTGTCCGTCCGTGTGCATGTGGACACGATCATTCCAACCACAGCGAGTTAGACAGATGAAAAGTTAATTTTATTGATAGGATTGTAAATCTGTTTCAAATTTTATACCAAGTTCTGGGACAGGCTGACTCTCTACTGATCTGTTTATTCGTGAGTATGTGAAATAGATCATTGAAAACAGCAACAAGATAGATGGCTGAATTTGTGGATATGATTTTTACTCCAAAATTGTAGATAAAATAACAGATAGACTGTCTGTTTATCTGTATATCCATGTACATGATAACTCAAAAACACAACTAGTTAAAAAATTGAAATTTGGTAAGTAGTCTTGATATCACAATAGGAAATCTGTGTCAAATTTTTGAACCCAGTCATCCTACGGGGAGATATCAAAAATGCACACCCGAATCTCTTCACTTTACTAAGCTAAACAAAAAACGCGTCGTATTATATAAGTATACTTTACTTTACTCAACGACACATCTCTGACTCCAGAGATAAAGATCTCCGGTTTGCAGTTGGAAGGGTGATTGATTAAAAAAAATATTACATGGAATAGCAACAAGTAGAAAAAATTTACATGAAAGAGACATTACAGAGATATGATTTTAAAAACATTCCGATGAATCAAAGTTTTTTATGTCTTAAGTATCTTATTGGTTGCCAAAGTTATCAGGAAACAGAAGAGAGAAACTCATATTGGAACAATGTTGAATCGTCATGAAACTTGTGGCTTGAGATAGCCTCTAGTTTTCTGCTTTGCAGCAGGGCCAATTGACGTCATCCGGTAATTACTAATATGTGATGTTATTCAAGGAAGAGTATTGTATTCATCAAAAATTATGACCTCGCTCTGTTCCAGATGTCTGTCAGTCTATATATAACACCACTACCCGAAAGAGTAAACAATTATAAGTATTGCATTTGGCACGAAATTCCATAATGTTTAAAATAGTTCAATATAAATTAAGGATTAAAAATTTTTTAAAAAAATTATAATAAAAAATCTACTATTTAGTGGACTAATAAAAGCATATTTTTAAAAACTGTATTTTTATTAATGCTTTTTTGGAATTCGAAGAAAGTAAATACAATAGAACCCCGCTAATCCGAAATTCCGGTTCATCCGAACCGATTTTATTTTCGAAAATTATATGTAATTGAAAAGATTACCTGAAAAGATTTAAATATACATACAAAAAACAAAAAAATACTTTTGCAGCATGCATAATTTTGTACACATTGAAGAAACTAATGCAATTCGCCGTAAGATAAGGTCACTTCATACAGGAGCACATTCACTATTCTAATGAAAAGGGGAGACATATTCTCTTTCTATTGCTTTTGAATAAAAGAATTCAAGAGATAGTAGTACTGAGTACTTATAACTTAATTTGTTTTAGCACACATCTTTTTCTCTTCTATTTTTATCGTAATTTCGGGAAATCCGAATTTTTTGTAATCCGAACAGGCACCTGTCCCAATTAGTTCGGATTAGCGGGGTTCCACTGCATAGAGACTCTTGAAACAGATTGGCAGTTTTTAACAGACATACTTTGTATAAATACGTTTTACAAGAAATCCGGCAATACAGCAATTTCTATTTTTATTTATAGCAGACTACCGTCCAGTGTAGATATGTTTCCCATACTGCGAGATTTTCTGTAAAGCATATTCATGCACAGTATGACTTTTTAACTGCGCTACGAGTGTCTAAAATTAAGTTTAAAATATTTCCTTTTATTGAACCCACTCACGATCTTCCCTGTCTTTCGGAATAAAGCTGGTTGTTTGAAGGAAAAACAGAAAGTCTTTAGAAGAATATTTATGCTTAAACAATATTTTCCACTCGACATTTGACAGCTTCTGACACTTCAAGTTTCAAAAATAGTGACTGAGGAGACTGGAAAGTTGAAGTATTTGACGCAAATTTTCTCAAACTTTAGACATATTTCGCTCCTCCGTGTTTGTTCCGTAAGTGCTGGTAGCAGAGAATGATTGTAAGCATGAAGTCATAATAAGTATCAAACGTCTTTAAAAATATCATTCATGCTTATTTTTATGCCAGAAACCTTTGATTTCATCATTTTAATAGTCATTATTAATGTAAAATTCGTTAAATATGCGTCATGTTTTTGAAATTTCTATCAAATATTATTTTGTTAGTGAATAAATCAAAAATAACTTTCATTTAAGAACAACATATTAACGAAGTCCATTGTAATATTCAAAACGAATTTTTAGTATTTACACTCCAAATTGAATAATTTCGTGTTATGCTGTTAATGTTATTACAAGAGGGGAAAGAACTAGCATAAAGAAGTGCTTAAATCTATATCCGGATTTAGTTTTTCAGAATATTTTATAAATTCACAGACCTAAGAACTTATTTTTTAAGAAATATATATTAAAACATGAAATTCGAGAACAATTCAGAAAATCCAAAATGTTGAACAGATTTAAATGGTAGTTAAACTCCAGTAATAATTTAAATTTAATTCATTCTCTTAATTATAAAAATATTGTATAAGTGTATATTTGTTAACTTAGAAAACGTAACAATGGTTTCTACACACAAGTTTTTTCTTTTTTTTAAATTTTGCGATCATATTTTGAAATATACTTAAATTTTCGAAGAAGATATTGAAGCGTGATAAAATGTTATTTAAAAAAGTTAATTTGCCGTAATTTAAATAATACTATAATATGTAAATTTAAAGAAAGGCAAACGTAATAAGGTTGTCATATATTCAAAAGGTTATCATATATTATGGTTTCATATATCACAAACAAATACTTGTTGTCATATTTGTTTGTGAATGGCATTACCACAAAAGTACGGGAAATTGAAAGTGTAGAAATATATTACAAGACATATTTTTACAAAATTTTAGTACGAATCATTCTATATATAATTTACAAATACATATTCTCTTCCTCAAAAAAAGGCATAATCTCCAAAAGGATAAGATAACATGAACTATCAATGAAGTTATAATTTTCATGCACTCATTCTTGGAAGGTTAAAACTGCTTTTGGGATGAACCTCATACATTTGGTCAGATGAAGGGGATGACCCTTGAATGGGAACCCCTCCCTCCAAACTTCCACACCATACCAGCGGAAGGATTGAAATCGAAATATCTTAGTCTAGAAATAAGTCAAATATGAGAGATATGGATTTATAGTAGAGCCTTAAAAATATGCCAAATCCAAATATTCGTATGCTTCCAGAAACGAGAAAGCCTGAAAAAATAAGTTCGTGACAAACAGATCCTAGTTACAGAAGCATTGCTCACACTTCTTAAAAATCCTTTGTTCGTTCACGTTATAAAACTACCCCATAAACTTGTTTACTTCTCTCTCTAAATTGTGCTTTTCCAAAGAAAACGTTTTTTTAAAAGTATTCAAAGAAATTTCTTTCTCGCTTTTTAGTTGAAACAACCTTCGCACTCGCGACTTAAAACCTCATTATTTCATAAGCTCTAAAGTTTAGAATTTCCCAATAAATCTCTCGCCGTCGTATGCTCGTGCTAATTGAAGTGAATCCTGAGAATATTAAAGGAAAAGTCTGCTGTTTAAAGTTTATTCGGTGATAATAAAAGCATACTTCAGTACGTCGTTTCAGCGGCAAGATTTTGGATT
>BGPR01012025.1:0-46426 GCA_013235015.1 Araneus ventricosus
CTGTGCTTCCGTTCAGTTACGTATTCTCCTTCATCAATCTTTTTACTTTCATGAATAAAAAGCTTATTTTTCTCGTTTTGTAGAAGACAACGATTTCAAATTTTGATGCAATGTTAGAAGAGTAATATCCAGCAAATATATAAACAAAATAACTATCTGGTTCATTTATAGACAACTTTTTCCATAAATGCATCAAAATTTATCAGTGAGAAATAGTCACTAGGTAATTCAAAATCAACAAATATTTTGCATCAAAATGTTGATGAACTGTTGATCAGTGCACTTCTTGCGTTGATATAATTAAAATAATTGACACCTTGATTGCAGAAACCACTGATCAATAATATCAAAGTATTTTGGAAATTCAATTTTTTTTTTGGGAATTTTCCAATTTGTGTGTTATTCATTCATGTAGTTTCTAATCTATTCTAAAAATTATAATAAGCTCAGTTTCTATTTTTTTGCTTTTTCGCAGTGCTATCATCACCCGATATTTTCCATTTGTATAAATTTATCATTTATTTGATTTCATTTTGCATTTAATATTAAGTCCATAGACAATATACGCAATTTTATATTAAGAATATTCGATGTTCAGGTGAAAGCGTAAAGAACGACAGGAAAACTAAATTCCCAATTCGTGATCTTTCCACTTTCCGAAGATTATGCCTTTCTGCCCAGGGAAAAAATTACTCTCAAATGAACTGTGATTCTTCCAGTTCTGATATCCTCTCTACGCTAGGCTTTTTTTTCTCCTACAATTTTAAGCTGAAGGGGACTGCAGGGCATATGAAATACCAGTGATGTAAAATTTTTTTAACGTTTTTCTACCCTTGGAAAATTTTTTTCAGATGCTTAATATTTGAAAATAAGTAAGGAAATTTGGAATAATTAATAATAAATAAAAGTTAATCAAAATTTAAAAAGATTAATTAAAATTTTCAGACCACACAATAATATTCTGCAAGATCTGTTTAGTGGTATGTCAATTCCTAATTTAAGAAGTCTCGATCTCCGAAAAGAAACACAGTACCTTCAGCATAATTAGCACTATTTATAGAATCAGTGAAGCTAAAGGTAATTATTGCACCCTTTGAATAATATGATATTTTCGTCTCTTCCCATCGCGTCATTAACAGAGGGCTTAGCTTGTGCAGAATGTACAAAGATACATGGGGACAAGTTACTGCGCATAAACATGTCGCTGTATCTAATAATGCCCTTACTTTCTTAAGACTTTAGCTCCCATTAAATTCTGTCCATGCTCCGTTTTTTAATTTTAAATTTTTTAAGGTATTTATTAAATTTCAGTAAAATTCATTGTGAAAAAAATATAGATCTAGAGTTTACCAGCCCGGATATTGGTTTCTGGCTTAGAATTTCCCAAACAGCTTTAACGAGATCTAAATTGCTTTTGTCGGTAATTCATTTAAACAAAGGAGTTACTCAAAAATTTTACCATATAAGGAGCAAGTAGTATAAGACTCTTGAATATTTGACTACGACTTGTGTGATAATTCTTTACATTTATGCTTTTCAGTTTCTATTGTCAGAATGGGATAAGATGAAAACCTGAAATTTTGTATTTTTTTTTACATGACAAAGTTGATGTTTCTATATCCATATGTCAGGAATGTATTCAAGAATCCTTGTCATTGGATTATGTTTTTGTTTTCAATTGGACAATTCTATAAATCTTGCTTTTGTGTTCTAAAATGCAATATCGATAAGGATACAGAAACACTACTTCCATCAAAATTTAAGTTTCATACTTATTATACTAGTTGTTAGGCAGAAGCTGCCCAGTGCCCTTCGATGGAATTAAAAAGAACGGAAAATCTTAGAAATCAACGTACAGACAAGAGCAACAAATTCATGAATAATATAGTTGGATGATGAAATATCCCCTAGAAGAAAAGAGAACAAAACTATGTAAGAAAAAATATCATAACAATTTCCATAAGTAATCCTAAGTGAGCATTTAAAAGTATATTTAAAATTGGGATTATTCATAGAATAGTTTGTAGATCTCTATAAAAGCTTTAAAATAATCATCTAAAAGATTATTTTGCTCTTTTTTTGTATTTATTGGATGTTTATTCTTTAATTTTCTGATATATCTTTTCTCCAAGAAAGAAAAGTTGTTGTAGAAAAGGAAGAGAAAATGGGGATATGTGACCACTAAACCACAGTAAAAATTGAAGCGCTTAACTGGAGGAGGTTAACCTTGGAACAGTATCCCTCATTTTCTCGATACTTCCCCTCCAAAATATGTCATTTTCCACCCCACCCCGCATGATAATGTGAGCTTTCTGTACCGCTAGATGCCATGACTATCCACGAATTTTCCCTCAGCGGGCCCATAAGTCACGAATATCAAGCGCTACGCCAAGACTTATAAAATGACCTTGCGTCATAGTGAAAATGTAATTAGTCTACAATTTGAATGCAGTTTTTCTTTAACCGATGAAAACAAAATTGGACACAGATCTACAGAAGGTAAAAAGGCCATTTAGGAATTTCTGTTTAGCAAGGTCATTATATTTAAGAGGTTATCTTGTTCACAAGCATGCTATTATACAGACATCCAACCCTTGACAGAAGTTGGTTCAAAATTTGATGCGAACTTATATCCTACAGTGGTAACATTGTCCAACAAATTTTATCCATCTGATTTGTATCTTTTTTGAATTATCACAGGTTCACATGAACACTGGGCAGACAGCCAGACAAACTTTCCGTAGTAAGATTTATTCAAAATTCGAAAGAAATCTACAAAGTTATGCAAAGATCACTTACCATACTTCATCCTTCTAAGCTCTATAGTTTTCGAGTTATGTCGTCGCAGACAGACAGACATGACAACCGCAAAACGTGGAGATTAATCAAAATCAATTCAGATTTTTCGACGATTACAATACTTTCTCCTTGTATACTTATTATACGAGGAAAGAAAAAATGGTTATGTAAAATATGTAACTCCATAGACCCCCCCAAAACTTACGCCCAGGAATATTTGCCACTTTACTCCCCGCCGGCGCTACGCTAATGAAAAGAATATCAATAAGATATATATTTTTATTTAAAATATTCCATTGACACTCCTCCTTTAGAAAGATGAAATCAGAATAGATTTAATCATTTTTTCTTCTCTTTTTCGTCTTTCAATTTCATTTACTATTGGAACCTCACCTCTGCATATATGTGGCATCTTCTTCACTTCACGCGATAAAACGTTTTTCAATAGTCTACAAGAGATCAATAATAAAAGTTTTGATGTTTTTGAGAAAAACAAGCTAAAAGAATGGATTTTTATTTTAAAGTAATATTTAATAATACTAATTAATGCTCCAATAGAATCAACGTCTACGTGACTCGATACAACGACATGGTTGGTGATCAGTTTTGATCTGCCAGCTAAGTCTTGATTGAACCCCAGAGAAAACGTATGAGTATCCTCGCATGATTCGAATTTATCTAGAAGCAGTATTCTTCAGTTGAAGATTTGAAATCGGTCATTGAGGATGCTTGATTTGAACTAAAATCCTATTACAGAACTTACTGTTAGACTAACATTGGATCCTTGTTATTTCTACTAATTCAATCTAAGGTTTCAGCAATCAAGATGTGACATTTCATTTTTACTTTCTATTAACTGATGGAACCTTGTATTTCACCTAATTCAATCTAAGGTTTCAGCAATCAAGTATTAGCATTTCATTTTTTACTTTCTGTTGGTGATTGGAACCTTGACTACTAATTCAATCTAAGGTTTCAGCAATCAAGTATATTGACATTTCATTTTTTTACTTTCTGTAACGATTGAACTTTATTTCCTAATTCAATCTAAGGTTTCCAGCAATCAAGTATTGACATTTCATTTTTCATTACTGTTAACGATTGGACCCTTGTATTTCACCTAATTCAATCTAGGATTTCTGAATCAAGTATTAGCATTTCATTTTGGTTCTGAAGTAAAAAAATAAATGCCTCTTTGTTAAACTTTTGAAACATCCTATTTTTGTATTTTGCTGAAATTAGATGGTTTAGAAAATAAAATTTAAAATATGATTGCATAAAATATAAGTTAAATTCTATGGATTTGTTTACATATGCTTTATGAAAGTGATTTAAAATAGAAAGAATAGTTAAAGGTTTTATTTCCAGAATTATGATTACGCTTACAGCTTGAAATCCACTGTAAATGGTATTATTTTACCAGCGAGAATCTGATATTTTATTATCTCATTTAAATTCTTATATATAAATCATCAAATATTGAAGCTCTAATAACCGTTAGATGATGATCATTCATTTTCCCTAAGAAAAAAATTGAATTCAAATCAGACAAAATTAACTTTTCCAGGCAAAAAGAATGATTATCCTTTCAAATCGAGATGCAAAGAAATACGTGGTTTAATATTTAATTTAAAGGGCACACAGCTCGATGATAGTTACTTTCTGTGGTGGACTAATAAAAGACAAATCGCTACTGCAGCAAAATCTGTTAAAGATAAGATTACTCTGTTACTCAGTAGCGTAAATTCAATTTCAAAGAAATCTGAAAAAATCAATTAATTTGCATCGAGACAAGTATTTAGTATTTCGAAAAGGAAAGAAGAGTGCATTTCAAAAGAGGAATGATCTTATTCAAATCAGTATTCTAAATCATTTTTGTTCATGGCTGATTTCTTTTGATGAATTCCCTTATCAAGAAAAAAACTTCCCTGAGAAATTCTTTGTATAAGGAATTTTTACTATACACATAAATTCTCATAAAAGTGGGAATTCTTCTTATATCAATGGGAAACTAAATATATGATAAGTATTATTCTATCAGTCCTCAGCATCAATGATATTGTCTTTTTTTTTGCATTTAGAGTGAAAGTTTTAAAACTTTTCACTAACTTTCTTCATCAGAAACCACAAGGACCGCGTTGGCTGATTATCAAAATGTTTTAATGAAATCCGTTTTAGTGCATTAAAGGGCTTAAAAGTGTATGATTATTTTCTGACATATTTTTGATGGTAAAATCTTCATGATACAACAAGTTTGAAATAAACTCAGAATTCGAAAGAAGATTATTTCCTGAGAAAGATTTAATAAAGTTAGGAAAACCATTATCCACCGAGCCAAGAGATGTCCTGTTTTAACTAAATTGCTCATCATTTCGTCTGGTTGTTTGCAAAATTTTATATTTCCGACTTCGGTTTGTTCTCCTTGAAGTCATTAAAAGAGACGTATATTTTATTTTTTTATTCTATTCCCTGGACGCGAGGTCTACTGTTCACAAATTACAAAGGCAGCGTGTGTTAAAACCGGGTACCCTTGATTCTGGCGCTATTATATTTTTCCTATCTAGCAGACAGATACTGAATTACACTCTACAAGTCAAGAAAAAGGAACAGCCATACTAGGGTGTTGTAGCTGCTGGATTCACTAATTCTGTGAAGGTTTATTTGTTTTGAGACATCAGATCTCTAATGTTCGTTTGATTTTAAACTTTACTTACTTAAAAATCATTACAGTTATAGAAACTTTAGTTAGTACAGCTTATTATACGTTTACTGAGGATTTATACCCCATCAAACAATAAAGATTTACTCCAATAATTGTGCGGTTCTATTTCGTTTTCTATAACCTCTGCACTCGGGGTAAAAACAGGGTACTCCAAATGGCTTAAGGCCGGGAGAGTCAATATTAAAGATTCCTCCGATGAAGAGTTGATAAAAATTCATCAAGACATTAATTGTTTATATTTTAATCATGCACTTTCTAAATTAAATAAATAAGAATGGTTAATCCATTGTAAAAACTTTCTCATCTGTGCCCACGAAAGCTGCAGTGAGGTAAAACAGGTTAGTTTGACTTTTTTTATAAAAAATCATTGATAAAATAAGCAATGAAACCGTGAATTTTCTGAAAAGATATATTGCACTCCGATAAACAATGAATATTTTAATACAATTTTACAAGTTCTCTGTCGAATATTTTAGCTCCAGCCGGTCTTCGAACCTTAGATTACCTGTTTTACCCCACTTTCCCTTACTTGTATACAGTGACGTAGCGACCGGGGGGCAAAGGGGTATTGATTCCCCGGGCACCAGATTTAGGGGGAACCATGGAGTAAAAAAATAGGGAGTGCATTTTGCGACTTGAAAAGATCTTCAGATTCTGTGGGGACATGTGCAATAGGCTTAATCAGTACTAAATTTTGGACTTGATTGGAGTGTTGCGGTTTCAGAAAGAAAAGGGGAAAAGGGATTTAAAAAAAAAAATTTCCCTTCAACCTGGTTTCATTCTATTATTTGTTTAACTCTTCTCGATTTTTCGACGGTTTTAGGAATTGTTTAGGTTTCTTTTGAATTATTATCTTGTCCATTGTAAAGTTATAGATCTGTGGTGTGCTTCTGTGCAATTTTTGTAATGCGTATTGTCTCTCTATTTTTGTTTGTAACTGTTTGATTTTGAAATGCTATTGATTTTAATTTGGTTATCTTTTGTATGTGTTTAGTGTTTTTAATGTTTAGTTTTTGCTCTTTGAGTTTTTGTGTCTTTTGCTCTTAATCTTTTTGTGTTTTGTGTTTTTAATGTTAGGCTTTTTGTGTTTTGCGTTTTGTGTTTTTCATTTTAATCTATTTGTGCTTTGTGTTTTTGCTCATTAACTTTTTTTTTAGTGCATTGTTGTCAGTGATGATTTTTAAATTGTTCTGCTCACCCCTTGGGGTTTTTTGTAAACTCTTTTTTTCCTAATGTAGTTCATTTCTTTTGTTTCATGTTTCCCCTCTGGCCTGTGGAAGGCCTTACACCCTCCTGGGTAGGCTGGGCCGGAGCGGGTCGTAAATAAATAAATAAATTATTTTTAAAGCAAAATATGATGAGAGAGCTTGAAAATAAACCATGCCCCGGGAATCATTCACACTTGCCAGTCCACTGATGACAACTGGGGTAAATAAATCCTATCGCCACTTACCCTTGCTACGCTTCTGATCATGTTCATAAAACTTCAAAGCGCTTATGTTTCTTTTTGTAATCAGATACGTTGAGGAAGCGAAAAACTACCGTACCTCGGCCGCCGTTTAAACATGCTGAGCCACTGATAATGAAAAGGAGGAAGCGAAAAAATCATATTATTACTCGGGAGCCACTTTAACTAGCTACGCCACTGCTTGTATAGGTTAAAGTTATTATTAGCGGTACAGAAATTATCGCAGGAAATTATTTCTTGCAAGTGGACTAAAGCAAAGATGATCGAAAGGGACAAAAAAAAACTTTTTTCCGCTGAATTCGATTGACATCGAAGAAAATTACTTTCCTTCTTTTCTGTCCGAATCTCGTTTTAGACGAAATATACTGAGATTTCGTGTGGTCATAATATAATCATGAACGATAGAAAGCCTATTTAAGAAATATCTACTCAGTTTTTATTCATTACTACATCAGTTTAAAAAGGTCAGAAGCATATAATAGTCAGGATGTGAGGAAAGGTATTAAAAGTTAGATCAGTAACTTCATTATGATTTCATGCAGCTCTGCAAATGGTTAGAATTTGAACAGAAATGATTTCTCAAGGAATTTCATGATTCATTTGAGTTATATTTTAATTATCTAATGTATAATCTATTTTAAGAAAGGAAGTTCCTAGAAATATTCGTGACTTAATCCTTTGGCCTAGCGATGCTGAATTTCGAAAATTTATTAAAACAGTGAAAAAACTTTTAGCTGTCAATTATTATATATCTTGATATAAATGTGATGACAGTTGCAATAAAGGCATTGTGGACAATGACTTAATCTTAGCAACAAAATTTCAAAGTTTACAACGCATGAATTTACAAATTTGATTTAATCGTTTTAGAAATCCAATAATCAATTTTGGTAGTAAGGAATGAATCACTGAATTTAATATAAAGTTATTTTAAAAAGAGAAAACGGAGCATTTCAATCACATGTACTTAAAGCTCAAGGATGCAAATAAAACTGTAAGATTCTAGAAGGCGGTCATTTTTGCCATTGAATGAAAAATTACCCTTAGTGTTTAAGATGATTTTTTAAAGCATCAAGTACTTATTTATATTCTTTAGGGTTTTTTATGCAGTTCCTCTATCGTTTTCTTCAAATATGAGTGGATATCTTAATATAAGTATCGATTTCAATTAAAAATTATTGATTTTTGTGTGCTTCTTTCTAGTTCTTTATTTTCAGATTAACAGACTTAATTACGTACATGTGGACTTCTATTAAGGAAAGGTTAACAAATTTCGATCACCTGAATTTTTTTTAATGAACAGTGATGGAAAACTAATTTTAATGAAAATCAAATAGCAAAGTTTTTTTTGTTTACTTATCTTCAGAGCAATGCAATTATCCTTTTTTAAATGCTTTGTAAAGAAGGAGGGAAAAGATAGCTTAAAATATTGTGTCATCGGTCCAATTAAGAAAACTGATTTCGCCATATTGGACCATCAGATTTCCTAATTGGACGATCAATTATTTTAACCCCTTACCAGTCGTGCCCATACGTCGTGCGTGCATCGAATTATATGATTTTAGTCATATAAGCTTAAATCAAATCATTAATTAGCTTTATAATTTGACTCAAAAATTGAGTGGAATCCATAAGCGTCTCACGTATTCTATGCCTCTTAAGTAAATGAAAACGACATTCTCTTTCTGAAAGAGAAGGGGTCATCTTATTTGATAGCAAAGAAAACGAACTGTTTATTAATTAATTTATTTATTTAAAGAAAGAACACTATAGAGGTAACTTCATTTACAGAATGCAATGAACAACAAATACAAAAAGAACGCAAGCCACAAAGAGTGAATCTTAAAGGTACTAAAAAACGGATTAGAAAAAAAAAATTGAATGCAGAGAATACAAAAGTTCGAAGCACAAAATCATAATAATTATAAAATTTTACGTGCATAAATGATTTAAAACGAACACGCAATCACAAAAGCATCAAAAATACAAGATTAAGATTACATAAGTCAATGTTGCATACCGTTACATTAAAAAATAAGAAAAGCATTATTTTTTAAAATTTAAAACAATAAATCTAAAAACCATTAAAAAAGCAAGGTTTAAAAAGTTAAATATATACATGCACGAGATTCTAAAAACACATAATGAGAACGCATAAAAAATATATATAGTCAAGCGTTAAAAAGCAAAATAAATCAGTTCATGTATTTAAAAGTTGTAGACAATTTGATTTAAAAACAACAGGACACATAGATAAATGCCGAGTCCATCAGAAATCCTGTTAAAAGTTCTATAAAATTTATACAAAGACAACTGTTAATATAATGTAATCTCGAATATACATTTGGAAAAGAAGTTTGGTTCCTTAAAGATCTGGCAGGCACAGCGAAATTTATAGATCTCAGTATATCACTACAATCGATCGAACGATTAATGATTTTGTAAAAGAATATAAATAAAAAAAAAACATCCCGTCTGGAACACAAGCTAGGCATATTAAAGATATCACGTAGACGTGAAGAAGATATAACATGCAAGTAAAATCCATTTTTCTTGTAAAGTAAATGTCGCAAGAAGTCAGTTTGAGTTCGCTCAATAATTTCAATTTTATTTCGATAATTGGGATTCCAGATAATACTACAATATTCCAGATTGGATCGGACATGAATGTAGTACTCTACCTTCAGGGCAAGCTCACTAGAAAATTCACTAGTTTTACGCTTAAGAATTCCAAGCATAAGATATAACCTAGAGACCATGGAATCAATGAGTTGGAAAAAATCAAGTTTAGTGTCAAATATCGTACCAAGATTCGTGACTGAATCTGAGCATGATAAAACAATATCGTTAATTTTATAAACTTGATACAAAGGCTGAGCTTCTCGAATATAACTAAGAATACTACATTTTTCAATGTTCAGGCGTAACTTGTTGTCTGTGCACCTCTTAAAAAGACAATCAAGATCTCTTTGTAACAGAATATCATCTAAATTGGAACGTATTGAAGTAAACATTTTCAAGTCGTCAGCAAATAAAAGGCACTCAGAATACTTAAAAACAAAAGTAAGGTCATTAACCCTCCGAGCGGCGCAAACGTCTTTTTCCGTTTTTCATGTTCAGTTCAAAAGCAGTTAGCTCGTATTTATATTTTCTTAAACAATCAAGGATAAAATATTCTTAAGATTTCAGAGACATAATTAAATACAAAAAGATCGATAAATTTACTTTAAAAGCTAAGTTTTCTAACCTGATAGCTAAAAGTTAAAATAATTGGGCTATCAGAGGGTTAATGAATAAAATATAAAACAGAGGTCCAAGATTAGAGCCCTGTGGGGCACCAGAAGTACCCGAAAACTCATGATGTGAAACAGCATTATTAAAACAAACATAGTGTCCGATTGCATAAATAAGAACGAAGCCAATCAGTCAGGTTGATATGAAAACCAATACCATGTAATTTATTTAAAAGAAAGCCAAAATCGATAGAGTAAAAAGCCTACTAAAAGTCGGTGTAAATAACATCAAACTGTGAGCCAATTTCAAATGAAGAAGTAATCTTATTTATCAGGCAAAATAAATTAGTGGTTGTTGAGTGGTTCGGAATGAACTCGTGTAGAAATGAAGAAATTACGTACTTAACTTGGTGGAAAAGCCTCTTACGGATCATACTTCCAAACATATTAGGCATAGGACTTAAAACAGCAATGGGTCGATAATTTTTACAATCCTCTGCATCACCTTTTCTAAAAATAGGAATAATCCTTGTTTACTTCCAGACATGAGGGAATACATTTGTTCTTAACGGTAGGTTAAACAAAATTAGAAGAGGATAAATGAAAAACTCTGTCTATCCTTTAATAATAAAGGATAGAATGTCATAATGCTGTCGAAGTTTTACAAGATCACCGACGCAATTGCTTTTGAACTCTTCATTTTTGTCATAGTCTGTGCTAGGCTTGAAAACAGATTTAAAATAGTCAGCAAAATTATTTGCGATATCGCCATCATTTTCATAGCACATGTTATTATTGTAGTATAAACTGTTAGGTCAATTTATGTTTTTATTTTTAAAATAAGACCAAATTTTTTTAGGATTTGAAATTTGATAATTTTCTTTGAGCCGCATATATGTGTCATAATCCTTTTGGATATTATACTTAACAGCAGAGCTTAAAGTTCTAAATTCATCGTCTGAATCAGGAATTTCACCTTTTAAAGCTAGCCTATGGATTTCCTTTTAACAATCTTCTAGCTTCAATTGAGTACCAGAAGGGAAATCTCATAGTTACAGTTTGCCTCAAATTAATAATTCGGGTGAAAACATCATTTACACAGTTACAGAAGCTAGAAACTGCATAGTCAATGTCAATAAAATCAAGCCAAAAATTCCAATCAATTCCGCGGAACAAATACCACATAGTTAAAGAATCAGACCTATTAAAATCTTATCTAGAGATATTCACATTCCTCTTACTGAGGTGAACAGCAACAAAACGTATTGAAACCGACAGAGCAAGGCGGTGCCCGTCCTTGGGATCCAAAGGTCTGTCATTGCGCCAGACAGAAATTTGATTAAAATCAGTATCAGTTAAAATCAAATCAAGAAATTTATTATTACAATTAAACGTATAGTTAAATTGACCTAAATTATAAGGATTCATAAAATTGGATAATTCGTTTACAATTGGGTTCTTGTGATCACCAAAATGATCATATACACATAAGTTAAAATCACTACAGATGAAAATATTATCAAAAGATCTAAATCTTTCAAAACAATAAAAAATGCAACATACGTGTCGGCACGTGAGGAAGGCGGAAAATAAACAACAAATACAAGCATTTTTTGCTTGTGATTTAATTTGATTGAAATCCATACAGCCTCGAGATCCACTCCAGGAAGGTCCAAAATACAGGGAGAAAAACACTTTTTAACTGCTATAAGAACAACACCACCACGTCTGCCTGAACTGGATGAGAAACCACGATGCCTTCGGAATACCAGGTATCTATCGTCGAAACGTTCCGAGGAATCAATATCATGACAAAGCCATGTCTCGGTAATAAAAATAAGATCTTGATCGTCAGAAGTCACACTGAAGAAATCAGCAGTTTTATTGCAAAGACCTGTTAAGGGGTTAAGCGCAATTAAAGCAAAAATATTTCTTTGATTTTCAAATTCATACTAGCACAGAATGCATGAACCCAAATTTGACAGTTTGTGCACTGTATCACCTCTTCTTCCTTCTTTGTTTCGTTCAAGATAATAATTAATACCGTTGATCGAAAAATACGTATTTAGGCAACTGTTTGTTGTCCAATATAGGCAAATTTTGGACGACAACAAAAAATATCCTAACCTCATCTTTAAGATATTTTAAGAAAATTATTATAGTAAATGTAGCCAAACAAATATCTTATCAGAGGATATAATAGAATATTTTTCTTCTAACTTTAAAACAGCGTAAGGGTTAATTGTCTTCTGTTAAAACAGTTAATTAATGGTAATGTAATCTAAAAATTATTTCTTTCGAAATTCAGTTCGTAGATCTTTTTCTTAAAAAAAGTGTTTCCTTACACCCTATTTACATCTTTACAGCATAATTTTAGCTTTTCTCTCATGTAAAAATTCTAACATGTTACAATCCACTTTTTTCTCACAGACATGTTAAAAATTTGCTGCAAATATCATTTTTTATTTATGAATTTATTTCATTTTTTGGTACAGTAACGCCATGTTCTTTTAGTGAGTGATAAAAATTTTGAGAAACATATAATAGTTTCCAATGTTATCAAAAGTTTATAAGACACATTTAACATTAGAAGAGCCATTTTTCAAAACTATGTAACTCTTAAAATGTTCATCAGAACTTTATGAAATGATTTCTAAGGGTTACTCTAATGACTAGGAATACATTTAGCGAAAAAAATCGTTAGACATAATGGAAATTTTTTGAAATAACAGCTAAGTAACTACGGTAATTAACTCGATTAATTAGTTTTTTATTTGGATAAACCTGTCCTTTCGAATCAATGCATCGACAATAGTTTTGCCAATAAACGATAATAAATATAAAAGTTATAAAGGTGTTCCATTTTTTCTGTTGATGACTGTACAATAGCTGCATCAGATAAACTTAATGCAGAAAAGTTCAGAAAAACATTTAATTCTAAAAATGTTGTTTGATTATCAATATAAATATAAAGTGATTCCTAGTTAGACAACCTCTACTGAAAAATTGTTATTTAATTAAAATAATTTTAATAGCATGCATTTTGGAAAATATTTTCATATTGAAGTTATATCGTCTTTGCTAGTTGAAGCCTGAAAATAGCATTCATTTGCTAAACAGTTTTAATTCATAAGTTTATGAATATACGAGATAATTCCCATGCATTCATGCAAATAATTATTTATTTTTCGCAGATCAGTTGGGGTGGAGAGACAAAACAAATTCCGCAAATATAACGGTGGAGTTTCCTCTTTCAAAAGGTAACAAACTTTTCTATATCCTTTTTCATAAGATCATTTTAATTGATTTTTCCCTTAGGTTCTTTTTATGAAAATCATTTTTAGTCTATTTTAAAAGAAATCGGACATTTAAAAATTTATGAAAATTTTAGGAAAGAAAAAGCACTTGAGAAAGCAATAACTTATAAACCAATAAATAATTTTATGTCGTATGTTTCACCTGAACATCGAAGTGTTTCAAGGCGTCACTGTTTCATAATTTTTCCGTTATAAAAATAAATAGGGGGCTCTGCCCCCTACTCGCTAAAGCTCACCAACCGAGCCAACCAATCCTCTAGGATTTGCTACGCAAACCCTGCTCTCATCGCTCGTTACAATGAAGACACTGCGTGTCCTAGCACAGTTGTAAAATCTTTATATATATATATATATTTCACCCCTGCTCGCCAGCCTCCAAGAATCATGTTGTGATTCTTTCGGGATCACTGTGTGATCCCGGCTCTCTGCGCTCGCCATATAGATATGTGTTTCTGCTAGTATTAGGAAATTATAAGTGCATTAATTAATAAAAGTAAATTTAAATTATTTGAGATTGCATGGACTCCTAAAATTAATTTTTCATCAGTTTCTACAATTAAAATCTTCTGTTAGTATATATATATGTTAGAAAGAAATTTGTATAATACTTTTAATTCAAAGATGATCTTCTTCTTGGCATACACATTTGGCTATTTATACAACAGTTTATTTCAGCATAACTTCATTCCAACAAAATTTCAAGTTTAAAACTGATAAGATAACCTTTTTCCAAATCTTCAAATTTTTTTTAAAACATTGCTTTTTCCACCAAAATTACAAATATGCCCTATATACAATTAAATGTAGTTCAGAAAAGCTTCCACAAATGTATACATGCTTATTCCAAAAATTATTTAGTCAAGAAAGATATACTGTTTTTCTCAGTTTAGTGATTTGTGTCAGAAAATTTTAGTTTTCGTAGGATGATGTAACCCATCTTGCAAGCTTTTCGCTGAAAAAGGACAGTTTAAAGAAACTAGTGGCTTAAACATGTTCATAATAACTATTCAAAATTAAAACCCATAATAATTATTTACCCTTAGTATTTTAAAATTGATGAGATAACCTTTTTCAAAATTTTCATCGTTTTTTCCGTTTTTTTTTCATCAAACATCGTTTTTTTCAGTAGGTCCAAAGGTATATTCCTTTATGTTAATGTTACAAAAGTAATGAAATATTACTTATTGATCAATACAGACATAGCCAATGACCCTATTGTTTCTACCCATTGTAATATTTACGCTGTGATTTTGTTTTCATGGTATTTAAAATTTTACTATATCAAGGTTTTATCATTCCATTTTTCATTCCAAAAAGTTATGATAGATTTTTCGGTCAGTGCATTGGTCAATTTTTTTATATCTCAACACATAATCTTTCAACAGGTAGGAGTCATAAATCAATAAACATCTCAGCAGTACAAATATCTCCTAGATAACATTAAGCCAGCCTATCTGAAACAGTAGCAAGAAATTGACTCTTGACACGAATGAAGAAAGACTCTAGATTTAATAACTAATTTATTTTATCTAGGTTACAATATATTTGTGCGAACATTACTTTGTCATATGGTAAATACACATGACATGAAACAGTTAAATACTACTAAAATGGGCTCATTTAGAGAACTCCCTGGTTACAAAGATAATAGTCACCAAATTCTTAACATATAAGAGAATAAAAATTATTAAACATTGTGAGTGGCAATGTACACAATTTAATACGTGTGTTTAAAGCATGGGATATCAATGCAGCCATTTTGAACAGTAAATTTAAATCTCCATCGATGGTTAAAACCAAATACTCAGGCAGAAAATCTCAAAACAATTTTAAAATTAAGGAGATATTTTTCAGTATTAAAAAGGATAAAGGGAACTCTTATTTAAATATCTATCGTTTTTTGCTATTTTATATTGATTTTATTAAACAAATTATGGTCCCGCCATGTTTAGTAAAATATAAAATTAAAGTAATCTGTCAAATTAGCTAATTTTCAAATTAACTGATTGATTAATTAAAATTAACTATTTACTTAATTAAAGTTAAATAATTAATTGTTACAAAATCTTCATTAAAACATTTTCTTTTACTTTAGTAATTGTTAACAAAATTTGAAGTACCTATATAACAAATAATAATGTATGGAGAACACGGCTGTTTTTAAAAATCGCCTGGTTCAATTGATATTCTTATTTTAATTAAAAACATTTCAGATCAGAAAAGGAATTTGTGTATTATAATATTTATACAATAGTAATTTTTACATTAAAAATATTAAACATGAAAACATTTTAATCCGGAGCAAAGCCAGGTATATCAACTTGTTTACCGTATAAAAAGTGGAAGTGAATGAGGCTGATGGGAACTCATAACTTCTAAGTAATTCTTGCTGTCAAAATCTTTCAATATAGAAGTAGTTTGTTATGATAAGGTGATTATTCGCCTAATTGAAATTTTTTTCTATCTTTAGTCGTAACAGAGCTATGGAGAAATGATAAGTTGGGGGAGGGGATTGAAAATGGGTTTTTAGCTCATAACTTCTAAGAAATTGTGGCTATCAAAGGAGTTTTAATAAAAAAAGTTGTTTGTTGGGATAAAGTAATAATTCGTCTATTTTGAATTTTCTTTCTATCTTTAATTGTAAGGGAATTATGGCAAAATGAAATTTTCGTCCTCCCATTTCCACCCCCTTTAGCTGGTTAGCCCATGGGTGAGTTTTTTACCGTCCTTAAAACATATCCCTTCCCAGTTAAAATCTAATTAAAATTACTCTAGTTATCGTGCTTACAAGATAACAAGGGCAAAAGCGTTATGCACATACGTCTCTACTAATAATATTAAGGAAAAGAACATTTCGCCCTCTCTTCTCATAAGGATTATAGTCCAGTCATTAGGTGCTAAAAAGGAATAATTTAAAGCAAATTCTGGTGGAGTCGTAATTTTTTGCTCCTATATGTTTTTTGGGGTGCTGATTACGAATCTGAGGTTTCCCACCAAAACTTTTTGTTGGAATTTTAGTTATAGCCAAAAAACATGAAAAAAATGGACTTTCCCCCAGTTTTTTTGCTTATAACTCAAAAACTATCAACTTTTTTATGGCATTATCATATATCAAAATAATCAGCACAAAATTTCCTACAATTTATGTCCGTACTATTTTTTCGTTACGCATACCGTTTAAGCGCTATAACTGGTTGAAGTTTGGCGAATGTTTGACTTGCCTGCTATCTCGGCTTGAACAACAACGAACCACCCAATCTGTATGCGCGAAATTATCTATCTTACTAAATAAATTCCTACTTAATTAATATACTTTTTCTATCGTAAACCTCTTTGTGCAAATAAAGATTTTATCAGTTATATTATGAGTATACCTGCATAATCTGCACAAAATTCCTTCTAAATCTTTCTACCCTGGTATTACCTGGCTTTCGCGGTTGTGAAGTAAACAACAGAGTAAATATCACGAATTTTTTAATAAGTTAGGAGGCTTAAACATAGTCCTGTTATTGTCCTCTACCTGCTCTTGGTATCAAAAGAATCGAAGGAAATTATTTTAATACCGTGAAATTCAAAAGAAATGACAGAGTGCCACCACTAGCTCTAATAAGTGATGCCATCAAGGTACATGATGAAAGTGTATCTATCAACCCTACAACGCTTTTCCAGATAATTTATATTACAAAGCAATCGGATGAACTAGAGGACGTCTTAACATTTGATCTATGTCCCTTTCCACTACCTCTGTTTGATGAAGCTGTAATGCGAAAAGGCACAAAATCCTCTTTGTACAAAGCTTTCAAGCCACGTATACGGGATTTTAATGCTAAAAGCGGTGTGTATTTTATTGATGGAGGATACTTGCTGCAAAGAGTCATCTGGAAAAGGGGTTCAACTTTTCCATCAATTTGTGATAATTATGTGACATATGCTTGTACAAAGTACAAATCAACTGCTCTAGTCCTTTTCTATGGGTATCCTGAAAATGAAACAGTAGGAGACACTAAATGTGGAGAATGGGCCAGAAGAACACAGAAACAAATGTCAAGTGAAGTAATGTTTGATGAAACGATGATACGAACTGTTTCCTAAGAAAAATTCCTGGCCAATCCGAAGAACAAGGATAGACTCATTTCCATCCTGATGAACAAGTTCTCCTCAGTAAACATGATATACAAGAAAGCAGACGAAGATGCTGATTGTTTAATTGTGAAAACTATAGCTTTGGCCCCTACACATCCGTCTGTGGTTGTCATAGGTGAAAATATCGAACTTTTTGTCATCTTAATTGGCATTTGTATCTTTGACAATGCATATTTCCTAAAACTAGGAAAAGGAAAATCGCTGAAAAGATATTTTCTCCTCATACAGTTTTAGAAAAAACAATCGCCGACAATATTTTATTCATACATGCCATGAGCGGATGTGACACTACATCATCTCTTTTTAATTGTGTTAAACTGAAGTTTGTGCAGACTTTGAAAAACAATAATGATCTCCTCAAAGTAATTGAAATTTTTAAGAACCCGGATATGACCCCTGAAGCTGTTGTGGATGTAGGGAACCGCCTTCTTGTGGCATTGTATGGCTACCCAATAACTACCTCGGATACTCCATCCTTGAATAATCTTTGCTACAAATGTTACATGAAATCTCCATTTAACAAGAGTAGCAACATGGCTTCGCTTCACAGCTGACCACCAACATTCCCTAAAAGTTTACTATCAGATCCAGCACTGGCTCGGCTATAAAATGAGACCTGGAGAATGGGGTAAGAAGAGGTTCACAGGAAATCGCAGCTGTAGGAAGGTCAGACTGTTTTGTTCATTGTTGTATCCTCATTGTTGGGGCAACTGCAATAACAGAGGGATTCAAGTAATTAATAGTGAAGAGGATGATGATGGTGAACCAATACTGTCCGATGATTTAGTTGAGGCGTCTTTATATCTTTGCATGTGGAGGAAGACACAGGTGATCTTTCAAAAAATATTGGACCATAAGCTTCAAAGCGACCAAGATAAAGTGAAGAGAGTGTGTAATGTATGCAGATGCCAAGATCATATTTATGATTGTAGTTGTATTATTATTAAGTTATATTATGACTTTTAAAGTTTAGATTGCTACTTTTTTTCATGTCATTTTTTTCTTGGTTACTATATACCAAGTAATTCAAATTAATTAATAGAAATTAATAAAGTTTAATTAAAAACCACACTAAGTACTTTTAGTTGTTTGTAAAATAACATTTATTGTGAAAGTGAATCTAAGTTTCCATCAACATCAGCCTTTTAGAGCTAATCAAGGAATTTCATTCATAACTAGCACTTATGTCCGGCTTTGCTCGGGACTAAATTACCTTCCTGTCTAATATAACAGATGAAAAATTTATTTGAAAAAGGAACATTATGGTAGAAAAAGTGTATTAAATAAGTAAAGTATATTAATAGTAAGATAGCAAATTTTAGTGCATACAGATAGGAAGATTTGTTATTTTTCAAGCCGTGCTAGCAGGTAAGTCAAACTTTAGCCAAACTTCAACCAGTTATGGCGCCTAAACGGTACGCGTAACGAAAAAATAGTATGGACATAAATTGTAAGAAATTTTGTGCTGATTATTTTGATATACGATGATGCCATAAAAAAAGTTGATAGTTTTTGAGTTATAAGCAAAAATCTGGGGGAAAATCCTTTTTTTTCATGTTTTTTGGCTATAATTAAAATTCCAACAAACATTTTTGGTGGGAAACCTCGGATTCGTAATCAGCACCCCAAAAAACATATAGTAGCAAAAAATTACGACTCCACCAGAATTTGTTTTTAAAAACTACCTAATGACTGGACTATTAGAGCTGCGAGACTGAAAGCTCATAAAAGAGACTGCAAATGACGAGAGCTTTCCAACAAGGGGTAACATGCATAGGTTAAAACGTGCTTTGAGTTAGGGGGAGAGAGGGCAAGGGTGGGAAAATCTGTTTTCAGATCATGACTTCTAAGCAATTGTAGCTATCGAAAAAGTGTAAATGGAACAATTGTTCGTTATGATAAGGCAATAATTCTCCTAATTTGAATTTTCTTTCTATTTTCAATTGTAAAGGAATTCTGAGAAAATGAAAATTTCCTCCCTCCCGCCCACCATTTCCACTCCCTCTCAGCCTGATAGCCTATCTACGAACTCGACCGAGATCTTCACTATCCTTACAACATATCCGATGCTAGTTAAATTTAAATCAAAATCACTCCAGCTATCGTGTTCACTAGATAACATGGGAAAAAGCGTTATATTTATATAAACTTTTTAACTGGTTTTGGATTCCAGGGGTCATGATTGGATCTGCAGAAATTTTCCGAAAGTCGTGTCATGAGAACCATTGCAATAGGTAGACTTCCTATAAGGAATCTACCTAAAAATGCATTGTTTCCGACTTCAAACCAATTCAAGAGTTTCGCCGATTCAAAAGTAAGCAATAAACTTGCGAGTATCAAATTCAGCCCGATTTTGCGTCCACGTAAGTGTTTTATAGTGGATAGATAGATAGATATAAAAGCCAGGGATTCCCTTGCACGCTGCTCACTTTTACACAAATTGTATTCAAAGGTTCGCAAAAAACTCATTTTAAATCATTAAATTCAAGAAAAGTAACGAATTTTCTGCGTAAGCTATTAGCTCAACCGGTTAGCGGAAAACTCTGCGTCAGGTTAGAGATTGGTAAACAAACCGATCGTTGCCAACAGGGAGAAGGAAATAAAGGTCCTTTTTGCATCACGCATAAGCGTTTTACATAATATAGATATACAAATATTTTTTAAAAAAATCATCATCATTGTATTTGACGGAGCTTCTAACATTTATACCTTTATTTGGAAACAATATTAAAATTGTCTTTCGGATAACGAGCTATATAATCTAACCATTTACAAAAATGCAAATTTTACAAAATCCTTTAATAAAAAGACATTAACTGTAAAATTTCCTCTTATCATTATCAACCCCAAATTTGATTTTAAAAAATTCTATATCCTATCGCTAAATCACTTGAGGAATTTATATTATAAAACAAACTATGAACAAACTATATAAACTTCCTATATAAAACAACCCGGGTGCATGATTTTTAATTTTTTCAAACTAGCCAATCCCTCGCAGACCATCTGCGCTCCGTTATATGCACATCATTCATTTTCGGCCAGATTAGCGCATGCTAGCTTCTGATAATTAAGCTCGTGAAAAATACAGCGAGAAATCGACCTAAGCTGGCGATTAAACGTCCCAAGGAAATTCGCCAAGGCAATGAAATTTCCAAGTGGTGTGCGTATAACGGAATAGTACCCAATATTCAATGTTCAGAATAGTTAGCTCCACGGTGTCCACCTCAATTTGCGTATTTAACACGCTGACTTAAACTATTTTGACATTGATCTGAAAGCTCTTTGGATCGCCTAAGCCCATCTGCTTCATTTCAAACTAATCTCTTTCAAATAATTTCATCCAAAGTTTCTTCACATTTTAAGAAATATTTTGATCTCGATGTCGTAACCTCGTTTTCTTTTTCGAGAAAAATTTGTTTTACATCAGAACGAATATAGCATCACTGTATACGACTGAAAACTGCTTCAAAACGACTGATTTCTAAACATGTGTCTTCACGAAATGAATGGAGCAATTACCTGTCATTAGGCTCATTTACCCTTCTTGCTGCAATATATAGCAGTGTATGCCTATGAACCCTTCAGTCGGAATTAATAAATAATGGAGTTAGAATTTGTTTTCTTTGGCATACTGTGTACTACTGCAAAAGTTAAAGCATAAATGTAATTTCAAGCCTGTAGATGAAAAATTTAAAAAGTTACCCGGCATCCGGGCAATACCGGATATTTCAATTAAAAATTGGTTACTATTACTATTAATTTCTATTCAATTTACGTTAAAATGGTTGTCAAAGGATAATAAAATATTGTAGAAGCCTTTTAAATGGTGAAAAAATGATTAAAAACAAGAAATTACTTGACAAACAAAATTCACCACCGAGCTCCATTTTGGGAAGAACGATGATTTTCTCGATTTTTTTTTTGAAAATCTAAAAAAATGAAATGATTCCATGCCCGAAACGAAAAATTCTTGCAATAATTATATTTCTAAGAAAATCGAGAATCAAATTTAAAAAATCAGCATGTAGCTTCGTCAATTATTGAATTAATAAGAGTTATTCAAATTTGATGCCCGGTATACATATATAGATATAGATATAGATATAGATGTTATTACAAGGACACACCCGGAATAATAATCTGTAATAGATTTCTGTGACAGCAGTAAGAACAATTTAATTGATATGGAAACTTACGATTCGTGTGATTAGCATTTCTTTGGATAATCTTCATAAAGTGCTTAATTCTTTCATTTAAAATAGCAGTAAATGTGGAAAAAAGCAAAAGAACGGAGTCTATGGCAAAACGAATTCAAGAACTAATTTTTGTTAAAGGAGGACAAACTTCATATTAACGTAGGTACTTCTGCAGCAGACAACGAAGTTAGGATTGGTAAGTGAGCTCTTGGATAAAATTTTGAACATTTGTGTTGTATCAGTTCTTCTCGCATAACAATCTCTTTTGAAGAAGGACTGAAAACTGTTTCAAAACGACTGATTTCCAGACATGAGTCTTCACGAAATGAAGAAGAATGGAGCAATTAGCTGTCATTAGGCTCATTTACCCTTCTTGCTGCTGGGCGAAAGTTTTCGTCCCGGTCTTAAAAAAAACTGTCCATCCGTATACCTGTGAACGCAAACATGCACGACGCAACGATCCAGATGAATGAAATTCAACACGCGTTTTCATCACTAAAATCGCATATCTCTAACAAATTGTGAACCAAATCCGTCAATGGGTTTACTCTTTTTCGGCCTGTCTATTCATATGCTTACGATTGCAGACACTCCAGGAAACTAGATATAATAAAATTTTGTGGCTGTTCTGGACATCAAAATTGTCGTTCTCTTTCAAATTTGCTGACCAATCAGCCAAAGGGGAAATGACCAAAAGGGACCGTTCAAATATTATGTAAGCATGTTTTTGGTATTTTTTGACCCGCCTCCCCCCTTGTCAGCAAAAATAAGCAAATCGCAAACCCCCTCTTATAATTACGTAAGCATACTGCAAACCCCCCCCGCCCCAAATCTGGATATTCTTCATTATAATTACAAAGCTGTAAGGAAAAAAAGGTTGTTGTATAATTTTGCGGAAATAATCGATGACAGATTTCTACTGTCTTGCTTAAAGAATAACAATGAACTCCAGTTCTTAATTTCTGCCCCCCAGAAAAACGAATTTTATCCTTTAGATTATGGGCAAGAGGAAATCTCATACATCCTCTTAAAATTGAGTTCTTGAAACAGAAATCTTTTTTTCCTCACTCTTTAAGTCATTCAAGTGTCGCAAAATGTGCTACACATTTTTGATTTCCGATAGGGGGAATTCTGGGACATTGGTACACTTTTTTTGGAAAGCTAAAAAATTATCTTACCAGCGGTAAGAATTAGAACTAATAGGCTATATTTATCCATATGTTGATATAATACAGGATTTATAATACAGGAATATTGGTCATTAGTGACATAATAAAATAGTTATAGTTTTTTCCTAAAACTGGATTTGAGTCCGCTTTGCCATATCTTTTTGCCAATAACTATGAATTCTAGCAAACCAACAAGAATCACTGACTGAATACCTCTTGTCCATGACCAACAGATAAATAATTAGGGGTTGAAGGCTTGTACGCAAATGCTACTCTATGCAAGTGCCACAACACCGAGAAACACGAGATTGGATCACTGGAGACAAAGTCTTTTCATCTAGCACCAGAGTCAAAAATCACGAAGATTCAGGTCTGTGGATCTGCACTCCAGTTGTAGGAACATGACGACAGGTGTTCGTGTCGTGTGTAAAATCGCATTGGAGCAATAATTGCACATAACACGCTATGTGTGGACCAACTCCATTTTGCATAAACACTGTTGTTGGAACACATCGCGGTGCCTGCAGTGTCGAAATAACAATTTTCTTCACTAACCTTCCAGAGGGCGCGCTAAAATATTTCACTCGAGCGAGCGCGTGTCGTACTTTTTATGACACAATTTTCTTCATTTTTACCATGGCAGCTGCAAATTATTTCATAATACTGATAAGAGACACGTCAGAAAAGCAAATTTTTTCATCAAGAGTGAAAATTAATTTTAATATTATTTGCAAAATCTAAAATTATACTGAAATCAAAGAAAGTAATGGAATTTAATAAGATTATTTTATAAAAAAGGTATTAGGCATTATATAATAAAAAAAATTATAATACAAGCTAAGATTTACAAAAAAGTCTTTCTTCTTAGTTTCTAATATTTGTCCTTGCATATGAAACATTGAACTCTTGCTAGAGAGTGACGCTTACAAGCACACTATATAATGCACCTACTGCATTTAATGGATTCTGAAGATCGTTTTATTTCCTTCACACACAAACATCGAGCTGTTCTTCTCAATACTGGTTGCTGTTCACTTGGTTTTTCAGATTGTGGTGTATAATTTAGAATTAAAGACATGGTAATGTCATATGGCGATGATCAGATTTTTTGGGCTCTGGTAGTGAGGTGTTTTCATAAGACTGAAGTTTTTCAAAAAAATTCTTCGTCATGGTGGATTATTTTTCAGGATTATTACATATTAAATATCTTTGGTAATGTAAAATTAAACATTAAATCTCTCTAATCCGCAATGGTTTTATAATTATCAAACTGAAACGTTAAGACGTGAAAAAAAAATTATTAAGTTACACGAGCGGGCGCGCTGCATAAAATTTACAACAGAAGCAGAAAATAGTATAAAAACACCTGGAAACTGGGATAAACCCATTTAATCCTGAAGAGAAGTGTTGCATGAAGGAATAGCAAGACTTTCAGACAGTTTTGACTATGAATAAAAAAATAGGGTATGAAAAATCCCGTTTGTCGTAAAATTTGCGCAGGCGCGCCCGCTGGATGGCTAAAGCCTTGTTCCAACGAACAGTTTCTTGTGTCTTACTTCAGCAAGGGCAGGGGGAGAATAACAACAGAAGCTCATTCCCTAAGTCATCTTTATTGGACATAACAAATCATATACACTCTCTCAACAACAATAATTAAACGCGAGTTTATATACATGAGAAGGACGTAACACAGCGTTCTCTATCGGACAAAACATAAAGTATTTAACAATTAGATTCAAAAATTTATTCTCCGAAAAATACAAGAGCACATAAATTATTTATTTTCACATGTTCATTCGTGTTCTTTTCATCAATAAATAGAAAAGGAAAAAAAATATGCGTTTTCCTGAATACACCTTCCATTACCTAAAAATTAGTAGATGTCCCGTTTTGAGGGAAAAAATAAATAGTCACTTGAGGCATATACAATCTACGAGGGTCAGACAAAAAGATAGTTGCACAATTTCAGAAAACAAATTCAAGATCGAAATTTTATAATTCTGATACATGGGGACTTAAGTTCCATACAAAATCTACTTTGTCACGTAATCACCTCCTTTATTTTAACATTTGTCTCGAAGCGTGGCATAAGTTTTTCTGTTTTCTGCGAAGAATTTCCGTCCGATGCCCATTAATCATTGTTGGGCTTTGTGTTCTTCCGTGAATAGACGGGGCACACATCCAGCACAAAAGTTGCGGAATTCAAAATGTTCGACAATAATACTATAAACACTTCCATGCGAAATATCGAATTCATTTGAGATTTCTTCTTAGGTTAGCAAAAATCCGTTCATTCACTGGTCTTCCCTTGCGGTAAGAGTCGTCAACATCGGGACGTCCGAAAATTTTGCGATACTTTACGCGATATCATGATGATTGATGATAAGCGATATTGCATTTTCATCACACATTTTGTGCAACTGCCGATAATTTTCAGTACAGTTACCACCAAAAACGAGCCAATACACACATTTCTAAACTGGACGCCACCTAGAGCTGCCAAAACTACTTCAAGACTTATTAGCAGCAAACTAAGACTGTTACATCCAATATGCTATGCCACGCTCTGCAGATACGTGTCCGCAATGTTGCCACAAAGTATTATTTCATAGCCTTTTACCAAGATTTTCTACGAAAGAATGCAACTAATACAACAGCCCGTAGGAACTACACGATCGTGTTCTCCGCTCGTTGACTCTCTGGTCTTTGATGTCCGAACTTTTACCGATATTTCACGGAAAAGATCGAGCCACCCCACACACTCTCAAGCAAAAACGGCTCTTCATGGTCCCACGACAGGAGATAAGGCGTATGACCCCCAAACCACTGGCTATAGGAGCAGGATCTGAGGATGCGCAATGTCGTTAGCTAACGGAGTTCATCGCAGTATCTGAGGCGTGGAGCTGTTCCGTGTTTTTGAAAATAATATTTTTCTACTAGAAAAAATTATCAATGCGCCATTCCCAATTTTCATGAAATCCTAAGGTGTAATTGGTGATACAGACCATTATATTTTAGAATGTAGATTTACAGCGGATTTTCAATTGACAAAGCCCTCAATAGATAATAAAAATGAATGGTTTATGAATGATTAAAAAAATAATGGGTCGTTGCTCAGGATCAGAGAGTGTTGTGAAATTTGAAGGGAAATTTGCAATCAAATGACGGATTGTGCGGGCTGATTTTGGGTTTTGACTTTTGACATGTCATGGCTGGTTGTTTGATTTTCGTTTATTGGTCGTTTTCCACTGTTTTTCGAATATATATTTTTTCTGTGATGATCTAGGTTCCACTTAATGTTTTTGTAATTTAATTTTTACGATTTTTTTCTATTCGATTTAGAAGACAGAATTATTCGGCTAATTACTAACGTGCTGCGTTTTTTATATTTATAAATTTATTTTGTATGTTATTATCTTCCTGAACCTTGTATTTTGGTGTTTTTTACTTTGTGCCTTTTTTCTATCTTATTTTCTTAATCTTTTTCACTTTATTAGGTGTTGTAATTTTTTTTTGTTTGTTTTTAGTATCGTTGTTTTTTGCTGTATTTCTTCTGTTTCCTTGTTTCAATAATGTTGCGCCGGTTTCTTTTAGTTTAAATTAGTTAGTGGGAAATCTCTTTTTTATATTTGTTATCTGTAAGTTCTACCATATACTACGTGTGTAGTTTTTTACTTATTATTTTTTAAATTTTTCTCAGGGAATCACATTTTTAATCCATTTTTCTCTTGTTATTTTAATTGGAAACCTTTAAAATTTTAATTTTCCTTCAATATTTGATGTAAGTTTTGTCTCCATTTTCACAATATCTATATAAGTCTGCTGGAATTTTTTCCGCCCGGAGAGTCAACCTGTACTCTAAAATCTTAAGGTTCAGTCCGTTCTCCTGGGTATTGAAAATTAAACTTTGTAATATCAAGGTATCCGACTGTGTTCGGAGACATTTTTTTGAAAAATAACTTATATATATATTTTTAATGTTATTTTTCAACTGCATATGTTTTAAAACTATGAAAATATTGTAAAATTAAGCTTTCAAAATAATAATTTTTTAAAAAAAAACTGATAAATTTGAAGAAAAATGACTAAAATATTTGCCTTACGCTAACAGCCATAGACAAAACCATATTCTGAATATAAATAAATCCTTGTAGGAGTACATTTTTATGACAGTTATCTGTGTTATGCTCTAAAATCTTTCTTGTACTTCAAAATAGTTTTGAGATATAGCTGAACATAGTTACTAAACTGGTAATTTTTCATAAAAATTGCTTTTCGTTTATATTTAGACACTTAAAAATATTACTTGATTTTAAAATTGACCTTATTTTTTAGAGGAACACATCAAGCATATTATAGAAAACAACCTCAGAAAATTTCATATCAATACTTGAATAACTTTTTGAGAAATGATTGTTACGGTCGACAGTTTTTTTCAAAAATATCATTTCTCAGAAAACGCATTTAAAGTTTTCATGCAACTTAAAATAATGCTTACAGTTCGGCAATAAAAGAGCTGTAACTCCATTTGTAATTCATGTAGAGTAAAAAGTGGGACAGTTTTAGAAAGCTTATTAAACAGGCTACAAAATTAAGTCATAAATTCTTTTTGATAATTTCATCAAAAACGGCGATTTTTGACCAGTTGGATACCTTAAGTATAAGTGTAGATGCAGTATTTAAGGAAATAAATGATTGTTCCACATTTTTCGGACATGTATATGTATTGTACAAAAGTACCTTGTATATGTACAAAAGAGAATAATTTTGCATACAAACTCTGTGTAGACAACTTCTTTAATTGTATGTGTCGGATTTTGGAAGATTGACGAATTTTTTGAATATTGGAAAAAATAATTTCAATTTCGATAAGAGTTTGTAAGTATACTACTGAAGCGCAAAATGCCGCATTGTATTCTTTCTACATAGAATTTTATGTTCTTCAACTACTATTTGTGCCATTTTTAGAATTTAACGTGAAAGTTTTCGATTAATCTGGAGAAAACTGACATAACAGCCCACTTCATTTCCCTTCTTCCCTCTAGAAACACACCTCTCCGGAAGGGAGAAAATTTGAGATAGTCACACTGGATCAGTATGAAGTAATTAAAGCAATAGAAATTTAGTCATACATTTTTCCAATTCAAACTCCCCGGTCACTGGTAGCTTCATCGAAAAGTGTAAGCATTTTTACATTTCTATATGGTAAGTTATATTATTAACAGTTTCTGCAACGTTTTTAAAAAATAGAAAATGTTTGCAATATATAGGAGATTGGATTTAAAAACTTTAAATTATTTTGAGTTGCATATATGTATTTGCATTTGAAGCATTTTTGAAAGGATAAATATGCATTAACCATAAATCCTTCCTTTTCCAGTGAACACCTTGACGTTACTGTTATACCTACTGCCATGCTTCATTTTAATACTCCTCTTCATAGCATGGGTTTTTCATCGATGTTTGAAGTTCACAGTTAACAGGTAAGCAAATTCTAACCGTAATATTTCATCACAAATGGTGAATTTACGAAGGGGTGATGTGATTTTTTACTTTCTCATATCTGGAATTTATGGATTTTTTCAGAAATTCACTACACATATTAAATTTTTTCATGACAAATGTATCATTCAGATAATATACCCAATATATAATATGTGTTTATTAGAGAAAGTCCAGTCGTTTTCAAAATATGCATCATGTATTCACATTAAAATTCTGTTTTATTTGAAATTGCATCTGATTTATGTAAGATTACGTAATTTTATTTGTCGCGATTTTTTAAATGATAGATAAACTGGAAATTAAAGCAATTTGGAAACATCATCATTTCCAAAACGAACCGCTTAAAAATGTTGTTTGAACTTATGATGTTAACTATTAGCAACTACTAATGATGTGAACAGCAGACCTTGCATCCCCCTTGACAAAATCCACTGTCTGCTTTTCATCGCAATCTTTAACCTAATCCTTTACCTAATATTATCATTCATTTTGAAGATCATATTGTTTCCAAGAGCACCAGATGTCATAATTTGTGTTTCGAGGATGTAACTTCTTTGCCTCCATATTGTTACGAAAATCTTCCTGTGGGTATATGATGTAAACAGTCCAACTCGCTGGATAATGGAGAATGAGGGTTTATTCAAAAATATGAAGCAGAACACGTTGCCCTGGTACAGGAAACAATAGTTCTTTCATAGATTAGCAATGTAAACAGACAGCAATTCACAGGTAATAACAGTTCAGCGCTTTGATATTTATCAACACAAACAGTCAGCAAATAACTAATAACGACAATAACAGAACTTTCAATAACGCTCAGCTCATCAGCTTCCAAGGCTCGCACTGCAAGCGAAACTCTAAAGTCCTTCCAATGGGTCAACACTACTTTCTCTCATCCAAACGCGGTCCTTATACACTCTCTCCGACAGGACATGACGTCACATGGAGTTTTCTCGTATATTCAGGCGTATTCCCTTTCCTAATAGAGATATCGAGAAAAGGGTCGCATTTTCTGGAATTAATTATTTGTCGCCACTGTCGCCAAGGTTAGAGGTCCCGGAAAACGCGTTGCCCGTCACTCCGTACTTACCCCTGTAAAACTCCCTCCCCAACTATAAGACCACCGAGGCAGCAAAGCGACATTACATCCTTGCAACACTATATACACCATCTTAAGGGGACACATTACCTTCTGAACTGCTTTTTTTATTTGAGGTTATATTGAAAAAGTTTTCATACTATTAAGACTTAACAATAATAGACAATCTTAAAGAGAAAAATTCATTTCGATCTGCTTGTTAAATTGAAATTTAAATATTTTAAAGAAAAATTCACTTTTTAAAATTCCCTACTACTTTTTCAATTATGAATTTTTTTGCTTTAAATTTTATTTGCACATTCACTGAAATATATTACACAAATCTGTGCGTGTATTTTAAGGTACATTTAATATTCGCTTAAATGAAGATTTTTTACTGTTTTATGTCGTGAAAAATGAGAGAATTCAGCACTACCTCAATTTATATTTTGTATATAAAAAAAACTAAGCAAATGAATGCTTATTGCATGCACAGTTTTATCATATGCATAACAATAAACAGGAACAAAAAAATTAAAAGCTCTATATAAAGAAGGAGAAAAGCCTTAGTTAGCATTTTGAAAACATGAAAGTGAAGAAAAGTCCGACAGGGAATAAAAGACAGTTAAAGTTGCCATTTCGCATGTTTATCATCATCATAAATTAAAAACTAAATAACTTCTATAATATTAAAAGTACAAATTTGAATTTGATACAAAAAGTAGGAAGATAAATTCAACAAAATAAGTCAGTAAAATAAAAAATATATATATTTTGGCCTTCTTTTGGGCAACGCGTCCCTTAAAAAGCTGTATTTATAATATTATACCAATCAATGTTTAATATTGTACACGTACATTCTAGACAAATTATATTTTATTAATAAAGTTATATCAAAGTTATACTGAAACAAAGTTGTAGAAAATTTTACGCTCGGGAATGGGATTAGTCTTCAACTTTTTATTACATGAATCGTTTGAATAATGCCATCGACTTGAAAAAACTGACTTTCAAGAAATAAAAAAGCAAGAATAGATGGAAATAAACAAGAAAAAAATAACTCTCAGCATGGAACTATGATCTTTCTTTTTCCCTGCTAATTATTTACATAAATCTTTGCTTTCATAAGTATTACCAAAATTACAATTCAATGTCTGCTTTTATCAGTGTCAACAAAATTACAATTCTCTGGGCTTTACCAAATGATTCAAATATGTTAATGGTGCATACTCGCCACTAACTCGCCGAAACATTGAAACCATTAAAACGGACATCATTTGATGTGGAATAAAAAAATTCTTGCATACGCGTCTTTTTTTACGACTTCAAGGAACCTTTATGTCAAATTCGAACAAAATCGAATATCGCGTTTGATCGTAACTGCGCAACAAACAAATTTACAGATAGACGAAATGTTGAGCGATCGAGTTGAAACAGAGATCTCGTTTCACTCCATTAAAAAGCATTTTCTTTCCCGTAATGCCATTTAAAACCGAAAAGCAGACAACATTTAATCGAATTCTATTAATTAAATACAAACTGAAGTAGAATGCATATATAACCAAGAACAAGCAAAATGCAAAATGTAAGATACTAATTAAATAAAGTGAGAAAACATAGAAAGATACAGGACATTCCTACCTCCAAATGCAATGCGCCAGATGTCCGTGTCCCCTTTCTTCCATTTTCTAAATGCAATGCGCCAGATGTCCTTGTCCCCTTTCTTCCATTTTGTCATAAAGTCCATATGTGGCGGTCACCTAGTAAATCTATGTCACACTCCTGATTAAACTGCAGAATAATTGTGTTACCGCTGCCACTCGTGAAATCGATAAATAACTGTGAGCGTTGCACCTTTGTCTAATATTAATGTGTTAATTTCGGATTAAATGTAAAAGGATGTTTGGAGCTTAAAGTAATAAAACAGTAAACTGAAGGTAAATAAACTAAGAGAAGCTGAAAAAAATGCTTCGAGTATAAAAAATAAAATGTGGGACCATTATGAACCGGCTGAAGAGTGCTTTTTCTGGTTTAAATTATTATTTTTGGCTTATATCCTCTTGCTGCAGTTCTTTGAACTGCACTAACATCTCTCTATTAAGCAATACCCATTACTGATAGCTGTAAAATCCTAGATATGCTGTCAAAATTAACACCAAGTAAACAGATCAATTAATAATTGGTGCAAAATTATTCTCATTCTACTTTAATGCCCAATCTATTCATACACTATTACGAACACACACACAAATACGGTGTTAAAATTAAATTGAACTTTCAAACATACAGGCAATATAATATTTTTCAAATTTATAGATTTTCCTTCAATTAATGGAGGTATTTACCTGAGAAACTAAAATTACTAAAAATTATTAAAACCGTAATAAAGCTATCTTTCTTGCTATAGATATTGACTGTGAAAACGAAATAAAATTAGACATATATGACAAAAGAAATCAATTCATTCTTTTTTATTCCGTCACCAATCTAAATATGTGTTGTATCTGAAATTAAACATCACATGAAAGGAAACCATGAGCCATAATTGTTTTAACTAGAAAATGATTTTAAAAATGTTCATTTAACCCTTTATATTCCGACTGTACTTAAGTCCCACTTAAATCACACTTATATTTTCGTGATATGACCATTTTTCCTGATGGTATTCACAGGGACACGCATCATATAGTTCCAACAGTTAGCAGCTAATGGCAACTGAAGGCAGGAATTAAAATTTTTAATTACTAATTCAATTAATTATTTTATTTTATTAATGTAGTTTTTTTCTCTCTCCTGGAGCTATTTTGCTGCAAAATGTATCTAATGATGCAAAATTAAAATTCAAAAGTTGATGGTAAGTTAATTCGAGATAAAAAGGGTTAAGTGGTAAAGTTCAGGAAGACAGTGCGTTATTGTTTAAGCGAATCTTTGTGGCCTCAGAGGATCATCTGAATGTTTGAAATACGAAAATATCGGAAATAAAAAAACCATGAATTTTTTTAATTAATCATTATAACATACAGGATTAAAGTATGCTGATTCGAAGCATTATTTAAATTGAAATTTTTTTATTCCATATTTTAATGTTATCTCTACTTTGTGACTTTAAATATTTTCTACCATATACTAATAGAATTAAACTAAACACGTAATAAAATATGCACCCCAATTTGCATAATTTTTGTTTCTTTATAGGATTGATGGAGTATCAGACGACCCAATAGATGTCTTGTAAATACGAAGGAACTTGAAAAATTCTGTAATAAACAATTTTTTTATTAATATGAATTACGTTGTTTACAGTTAAAATTCAGTAATGCTTGAGAATATTACTAACTGTCAAATTTTTAAATAAAAAAGCTTTTCCATCCTATGGCTGCTTCATTATTCATTTCTGTACCTTCTCTTCCTCTGACTCACTTCCTACTTTTGAGAAATAAAATACACACACCAAATTCTTAATATTAGTTCATTTTTATTGCATAATGATAATTCAAATAAAGTTTTTTTGTGTAACAGCAAACAAAATAACGTTAGAAAAAGACCATTACTTTCTCAAAAACACCGATCGTATACATAGGGCAATCCTAGTTTAAACCACGAGATTTATACAAAAATTGGCATACCTCGGAAACCAGTAAGAAGAAAAAGTGACTACTATACCTCCATGGGTTTCAAACATGAACTGTTGGAAAGAAAGATATGGTTCAAAAATATTTTATTCACCGTGGCGTACATACATAAAATGACGCCCAGGGCAAATACCAAAACTGCGCCCAACGCCCCTTTTCTTGAAATGTGATCTTCATTTTCTTTTCAGAAACTTTACGCCGGGAAGTGCAAAGATTAAAAGTGCAAATAAACTTAAAAAATAACATATAAAACACTTTTGAGTTGATGAGATTTACACATTACAATTTTTTAAAAAAGATTTCGCTAGATTTTCACTGGCAATTTGATGCATTCTAACTTTAATCCCTTAAATATGGCTGAAATAATGAAATCAAAGTTTTTGTAAGAAACTTTTGATATATTAGAAATATATAAATAAAAAGTTCATTCCATTTATCTCGTATTTGGAAAATAATATAAAATATGTACAAATCTCTTAATCAATTGAAAAACACACACATACGAATGAAACTTAAAAAATTATATACATTACTTTTTTTGTCCATAAGGAGTTCATAAAAATTCTTAACAATGAAGTAAATCTTTTGCCAACACAGATAATATCATTCAAAAGTCTTAGTGACTAATATATTTAATAACACTCGTAATATAATTCATCATATAATTTCATACACATCTTTAAATATATTAATCAAAATTTACAACTAATAATGTTTTATCTAGCACTTTATGACGAAGTTAAAGATTCATTGCATGAAATTAGGGGATATGCTATTTCAGGAAGAAAAATGCTGATTCAAACATTAATTAAAATTATAACGTTATTAATTTATCTATGAAACATATGTAAAGGTTGCACTTCCTTATTATTTTAGTAGACATTATTTATTTGCATAGAAAAAAGATTCATTATTTCTGAAAATTTTGAAAGCTTTAAGGTATCCCCAATGCTATAAATTAACCTTTCTGGATTTATATGAAGCAAAAGTATTTATAATTACAATACATTACTACTCGAATGTTTATACTGTTGCGAAAAAAAGAAGTCGCCCAGCATTATTTCGACGTCGTTCATCGCATATTAAAATTATTGAAAAAAAGTCAAGCAAAAGTCAATACTTGACCCTAAAAAGTTAGGGATACTTGGCCCTGAAGTGTTAGGGATACCGGACCCAACCAAAGCACATTACATGGTACGCGGAGTTTGTCGGCAATATTGGAAACTGAAATATAGAGAAAAATTCGTTAAAAATTGTTTGTTAATTATTATTTAATGAAAAAATCTTTTTAATACGATAATTTGAAATAATGCTAATAATTACACTGGGCAACAAAAAAAATTTTTTTTTCATGTTGCTTGAGAAAGAAAGGGTTATACCTATGCATTTTTGTGCCCTGATTTCAAACTTGTTAACCGTTTTTTTCAATCACCCATAGTGTTTGAGCAACGAAGTAACTCTTATTATATACATTAGGAAGTCATATTCAGCCTACAGTATTTACACAGGCATATTAAAATGTTACAGACCTTCACTTTCTTGTGTACTTGGCCTGTTGACTGTGCTTGGCTTGAGGAATATCCATTTTCAATGTCCAAAAAATAGTCGGCTAACATTTTGGGATTACATTTCCCTTGGTAACGAGCTCCCATATTCAAGATATCCTGATGGAACCGTTCACCATGCTCGTCTCTTACTGATCCAAGGTTTTCACGGTAGAATTCTAAGTGAGAGTGCAAGACATGGATTTTCAACGACATGTTGCATCCCATGGTTTTGTAGGTCTTTAAGCAAGTTATTGTCGATTTGCCTTATTTTTCCCCTTTGTGATTTCCGAAGAAGCTTTTTTCTAACTCCTTAAACGATGTCCATGCTGCGGCTTCCTTCTTAGTCAGTTTACTCTCAAACACCAGATCCTTCATTAGTTGTCTAAATTTAGGCCCAACAAATACGCCTTCCTTAATTTTTGTTTCACTCTCTTTTGGAAACTTCAGACGTAAGTACTGAAATCCACTTCCTCCACAGTCCATCGCTTTAACAAAATTCTTCATCAAACCTAATTTGATGAGCAATGGAGGCAAGAGAATTTTTTTCTGATGCACCTAGTGGTTCGTTCTCTTCATTCTTCACACCCGGTATGAGGAACTGTCGCTTGAGCCACACCTTCTTGATGTAGTGCTTTTTCTCTGTCCCAACTGTCCCACTGGCACAAAAAACAAAAAAACTTGGTGTAGCCTGCTTGCAATCCAACTAAGACGGCAATCACTTTCAAGTCGGCGCATATATGCCAAGAATGCTTGCTGTACTCAATACTGGACAACATATTCTTCAAGGTTTCGTATGTTTCTTTCATACTAACGGCTACATTCTACAGGAATCGAAGGGTGCTTGTTACCATTGTGTAACAGAACTGCTTTTAAGCTGACCTTTGAAGAGTATATAAACAAACGCCATTCTTGAGGGTTATGTTGTGGTCCTAAAGCCTTAAACAACGAGTCAACATCATTACAAAATATCACATCACCATCTTGGCAAAACCTTCCACGTGCTGCGAAACAGAAACATCTGTCCTTACAAAGTGGCTAATGCATTGAATCGTATTTGCGTTGCAGGATTCTCGATCCAAAAACGCCTGTTATAATTTTTGACATACAGCCTTTTCTTTAAGAAAATTATAATTGTAAGAGCATTTCAAACCCAAACATTATCTTCTTGGCCGGCAATTAATTTTTTCAGAAAGTATTTTTAACACAAGATCCGACATATTTCAATGACATTTTCTATGTACTTGTAAGCAATTACGAGTAGTGTTGCTGAAAAACAGTGTGTTATAGAGGTTTTTCGAGATTATATTCGGATTCAGTGACCATGAAAACACCATTATCAGTTAAAATCTCAAAGGCAACAAAAAATATCCTGGCTACGACATTGATTCAAATAAAAGAAAAGAGTGGACAGAAGTTTTAGTGAGAGTTCATGTTGCATAAAATTGGAGGGTGATAGACAAATTTTGATTGGTTTTTCGAATTCAGAGTGTGAAAGTACATAAGAATTAGTTAAAATTATACGGGCAACAAAACGGTTGTTGTCCAGTCTTATTTTAGTAGGAATTTTTTAAAAGAATTGAAATTTTATTATCATATTTTTCCTCACCTGAGAAAGAAAGATTTATTTATTTATTTATTATTTTCATAAAAATCTTTTGCTCGAATTATTTGTCATCGTTTTGTTTTATTTAACATTTTGCCATTTCTGTTGAGTTTGTCTTTCTTTCTCGATATGAATTTTTCTCCTAAAATATAATTTTAATTTTTTTGTTTGCTTTTATTTTTAAAAATATTAGAAAAACCGAGTAAGTCAATTAAGCTTCTCGATTTCTTGTTTCGAACAAAATTTTTTAGATTTTTTTTCGTTTTGATGCTATTCTGTTTTAGACTTTTAAAAACCGACAATTCTTCAACGCAACGACGTTGCTAGGTTTCCAGTTCTGTTGCTGTAATTTTTTTCATTTAATTAAATCAATATTTTATTTCTTTATTAAATTTTGAACTAATTTAATTTAAAAATTATCTTTAATGCAATGACTTAACAAATTTAATTTATTAACTAGATTATATTAATAACAACTTTATTTGATAGAATCCATATTAATTATTTTTTAATATTAGCTTCAGTAATAATATTTGATAATAAAGACGTTTTCAATTCAGTAGTGATAACCTAATATCTGAATTTCAAGTACACGCAAATTATCAAACGAATTTAAGTACGGTTTGCATGTAGGATCAAGTATCCCTACCGTTAGGGTCAGTATCCCTAGCTAAGACTCAAGTATCCTTAAGGTTAAGGATACTTGACCCTACGCGATTTCATGAAATTATATATTTATTTTATGATTAAATGATAAATCAATTCAGAATAAGTTTATATTTCATTCTTAAAATCATATCCTTTTATGAGTACAAAAATTCAAATATTCGAGAAATATAAGAAAAAGTAAAAGTAGGGTCTAGTATCCCTGGTTCCCCCTGATAGTCAGATGCGAACGGTGCGACCGCACTAGGTCTCGCTCAGCTGACTGACTTTGCAAATTAAAAATGTCTTCTTATTTTTTACTTAAATCCGAATATACGTCTAAACGGATTAAAATAAAAAATAATGAAAAGAAGAAGTACGAATATATAGTACATGTGCTATATGTGCACATTTCAAGTCGTCTGAAAGAAAATTATGAAGCAGAGGGAAAGATATAGACGGTGGATTTTTTTGTCATCGTCGAATAAAAAGCAAGATGATTTGGTCCGAAGATCGTAGCTTCAGCAGGATCAACAAAAAGTTGAAAACGAAATATCGATATCAGTGACCCTGGTAATTGGTCTGAAATTTTAAATGATAAATTTAGAACGGCTATCACACAAAATGGTATGACATAAGTAAAAAAACTAAGATTTTCCGAGTGATAAAAATAGCAGAAGTTTTTCTGAAATTATTTAAGAAAATGAAAGAATTAGGAAGATCAAGAACGAAGATGGGATAGCTACTCTCCGCAAAATACAAAGATGCCACATTGTCTCACTCTTAAAGTACCGCTTCTTTGTTTTTAAGCAGACATCAAGTTCGCGATTACAAAGTCACGAAAAATCAAAATATCATTTACAAGCTATATATAAATTGTTACAATTTAAAAAGAATTTCAAACTGTTAAAGACTATGACAGAGAACATGAAAAAATAATAAAAACGAAACATACTGTGTAAAATGTGTTTATGAATTAATGGTGGCATCAATTTTATATTTATCAGAGCATAATTTGCCATTCAAGGGAAATAGTGATGCTTTGCATAAACCATATAAATGTAGTTTCTTAGATCTCATAGAATTACTTGCAAAATTTCACAAAATCATGAAATAACATTTGGATCGTTGTGCGAAATCAACATTGCATTACTATTATTTCGTAGAATACAACACGAACTAATTACTGCTTTGGCTAAAAAAGTTAGAAAGTAAATAATATATTTAAATAAAAAGCTAAGTACTTTTCAATTTTATTAGATTGCACCCCAGAGCCATCAAGAATAATTATCTGTTATTTTAAGATATGTTAATGTATTTGACTCTAAATGTTAAGAACGATTTGTTTGTTTTTAAATGGTAAAAGAATAGCCAAGAAAAGAGTTATCAGTCAAAATTGAAAGTCTAACAGAAAAAGAAGAATAATATTTTTTAAAACACTATGTGGACCTTGGTACTATAACTAGTGTTACCTTCGTCCGGATTTCAAGCTCACGTCCGGAATAATTTCCGGATTAACGCCAGTAAATACGGCGAGAAAACTTTGGTTATAATAGAAAGCATTTTCACACAAGCCAACGTCATTCCGCCAATGAGAGGAAATTCATTGTTTACATTCTTTGTTATAAAAATGGACGAGTCTCTTTATCCGTGCACCAGTTCAAACTGAAAATTAAAAGTTTTAGCAGATTTGTTTTAATTCTGTTTTTCATTAATGTAATTCTGAATTATCAAACATCAATAAAAATCGTATATTTTTGCATTGTGGCGTTTTAAATTTTTTCCCACAAACTCTCTGCTTAAATTGTTTTTCCATAAACTCGGAGAGAGGGTCGTTGGCAGGCAGCTTTCACAATTTTATACTATACTTTGATAAACCTATGTGTCCGGATTTCAACCAAAAAATTATGGGAACACTAACTACTGATCTAATATGAGAGGTTTTACATAAAGGTTTCCGAAAGCGCTTATCTTGCAAAGAATTCCTAAGAACAGTATATGCTCTGCCGAAGTCATAATTATAATTTTGTTTTCAGAGACATTTCCAAACCAGCTTATCTACAAATTCATTTTTAGTGACTTAAGAAAGCGTATATAATATTTTTTCAAGTTCTGTAATGTGCTGGGATATCTTAAAAAAGCCTCTCATATCTCTTACATCAAAACCACTGTCACAAACGGAGTAGGAATGTCGCTTCGAAAGTGTGAAATCTGTAAGAACACACTCAAGAATCACAATTTTCTCTAACTTTGAATTTTCTTTATGAATATGCTATTCAAATGAAAAAGAATCCTAAATCCAATCAATCGAAAACAAACTTCATTTCAAAATTCTTATTAAGTTTAGATATTTGGTATGACATACTGAATGAGGTAAATATTCATGGTAAGTAAATGATACTGAAGTAAGTAAATATAACTGATCAAATGCTACTCAATTTTTTTGAATACCAGATATTTCATATTTCTAATATAGATATTGGTATGCAAATTAACATTTAAAGGGCCTTTTAAATTTTTTTAAATGTATTTTGCATCGGGATTCATATCTTCTCTTCATAACTCAAAGGAAATAGTGGAAGAGTTAATTAAAAGTGACACCTGAACAGTGGCGTAACTGCAACTTTCTCAGCCCGGGGTGAACTTGCAATAAGCCGTCCTTTATTTACAAGTTAGAACCTCGTAATATTAATAACTAGCAGTACGCGCAACGGCGTTGCCCGTGGTATCAGGACTTCAACAAAATGGGAAAAAAGTTTTGAAAATAAAATCAAAACAAAACATACATATTATTGATTTTCCCGCTTATTTTTCTTCACGATAATGACATTTTAACTGTAGGAAAACAGTACAGATAACATTAATCCGAAACAATATTAAAAAACTGCAACGTGAAAATGATTATTATACAGCAAAATATGAGAGACAAATAAACACTTTAAAACAGTGCCGAAAATAACATCTTGCGCTCTTCACCGTCAGCCAATGAAATTGCAACAATTCATTCTGGGATCGTCCGGAGAAACTGTCGCTGTTAAATCTGGCTAGCAAAAAAACTGTTTGAACTGATCAGGGAAAAATTAATTTAAAAAAACGGAAAAAGATATTTTAATAGTTCTTGTTTTAAATCCGTCAGAAAACTTTCACTTATAAGCAGAAAAAAATGAAAATTATAGAGATGTTAGAACGTCAGATGCGAGAATTTGAAGAAATCTTTATTAAAAATGACCATAAAAGTGACGATTTTTCAAAAATTTCTCAACATTCAGTAAATTACTTTAGACGTACGAAACAAACTTCATTAGAACGGAACTCGTTTGCTCTTCCTGATGGTGTATGTTTTTTTTTCGTACAATTATTCAAAACCGTGCTATTGAGAAATTAGTGAGAAAAATCACCAGAAACAACACAAAATATTAAATAAAAAATTTTCTAGAAAAAAATTTAAATTTGGGCTTCGAGGTGAATTGAGTCACCATTACGACTTCCTCTGTGCCAAATTTTATGGCTGTGAGTGTGATAGATTCGTCTGCAAATCGCTTGAACACACGCACAAACATTGCCTTTTATAAATATAGATAAATTCCAGGAAAAATATTTTATTAGTTACGTAATTCGTCGTTCGATGCCCTCAATGTCTACAGATAGGATGTCTACCACCAATGTTTCTTTCTTATATCGGCAATTTACCGACAAAAAGCGAAATTTGCGAATCAATTACGTCATTTTTTCATGTACACGACGATTGAGCTAGTCTCGCTGCTGTTCTTAATGATAAAATTGTTTTCCTACATGTCTGATTTTTCCGCCCCTTCGAAATGCCGCCCGGGGTGAACCGCCCCCTCCACCCCCTTTCATGTACGCCACTGCATCTGAATGTAAAAATAAAAGAACTTGATGGGGAAAAAAGTTTTGATTTTAAGAAAATTATTAGCTATTTAATCTGTCAAAGAATATTTCTAAATTCAATATTTTCTAGTCATAATCTTTAGTGACATTTTTTCTCTTAAGAGAAGATTCGGAATTTATCACGGATATGGGGCATAATAGGAATTTTTAGGTATTTAGGATGATATTCACAAACTGTATGGAAACGCAGACTTAATGCGTATTTGCTGGATAAAATAGATTGCATTGATTTATTTAATGAAACCAAAATTTTTCGTCGAGTTTTGCATAACAGGTTAGCAATCTATATTGGAATAGGCCAGATCTTTCGATAACGCTCAGGAATGTGGACGTGTCTACGCGCCAAAAGAGATTCAGACCAGACAGTATGTCTACAAATTAGCATACACACAGAATACTGTTTTGATTCTGTGATTATTTAATATCGAATAGGAGTTATGATAGGTATTTTAGCTTATTTTAGCCATTTCTTTTTATTTTATGTTGATTCATCGATGCGGAACTAAGGATTGCAATACGGAAAACCGAATCTGGTAATCCGGCGGATACGGCAATATTAGACGTCTACCGGATCCGGTAAATTATAAAAAATACATGAAACCGATTTATTGAAAAAATACTCGCGTGCTGCATGAGTAGATACTTAAATGCTGACTCACCTGCTGCCACATTCCGAGCCCGGCTATGATAGAAAGGACTTTTCTGGCTATTATAGAAAGATTTCATAAACTGTAAGTGTGTATAGACAAAGCTTTGATTGATATAGGATCTGACACAAAATTTAACGTCCTAAAATTTTCGAAATTAAAAGACCTGATTGACAATTTGCAGCCATTTAAGTTGGCTGTTGAGACACTATGCAGAAGACATTCGATCCTGTTTACTGCTGAAACAACACTGAAGTATATTTTAGAGAAGTTGCTTACTCAAGACATAGTGTAAAGTGCTGAATTATCTGAAGTACTGCGTGTGAGGAAAAAAGAAAGCCGCACTATAGTTACAGGAATATCAATGCACTTACACAAGCCAAAAAATATGATGATGATACAAGAAGAGCTGATGATGCATTTACTATGCTGAAAAAAAAGTTATATGACTAGAAATGAAAAATATCTTAGAAAGAGTTATTCAAGATGATAGATTTAGATAATATAGTAGAAAATAACATAGATTCACCGACACTGAAAAATTATTTGACATTACAGAAAGAATTACAAATGCAAAGCCAGCAAGATATGAAAACTTATTGCATAAATACCAAAAAAGAGAAAGATTTTGAGAAAATATTAAAACAGGAAATGACTGCATATGAAAGTGAAGGAGTCCGAGGAAAATACTTGTCTTCTATTCATGAGAAGTTGTTGACAATAAAACCGACAAGTGTAGAAGCAGAACGGGCATTCTCGGCCACTGGTTATATTTGTAGCTCTGTAAGAAGTCGATTGGCAGATGACACAATTAACACTATTTGTTTCCTACCACCCTTTTTTCAACACCAAAAGTGATTTTTTTAAATTTTTTTACTTAAAATCATAATTTAAAGTAAGTATATTAAAATATAAGAAGTTTTAAACTCGTTATTTTGATAATTGTGTCATTGATTAAACAGATCCATGATGACTGTCATAATTACAAGAATAAGACTGCTTGGCGTGCCTAATTACCTAATTATTGTGATCTCAGTTGATAAGCTTGATTTAGTTAGATTTTATATAAGTTACTTACATAATGTATTGTACATTACATAATGTAAGTTACATTACAAGATATTATTGATGTCATTTGTGAAATCTTGTAAGTGAGACTGAACTTAACCGCCCGTCATTATCTAATTATTACTAAACTAATATAACAATTACAATTTAACTAGTTACATTATACTAAATTTTTATTATTGATTCATAAGTAAATGTTGATTAATTATAACAGTGTAAGCAAAGTTGAATTCATAAGAAATAAACGTTTTTTTATAAACTTTGTAATTCACTCACCTGATCATCTTCTATACAGTTGATTTTGGAATGAAAAGGCAAAACAGTTTTGATGTGACCAATCCGACCGGATTGAAATTGGTGCCGAAATGCAATCTCTATGCGGAGCTGCATTAATATCAAATAGAAGTTACATTAGAATTAATTTATTTTTTCACTTCTCGGAGATCAATACTTTCGTTTTCGTTAAAAATGTTCTTTCTTTTTGGGGCCGTTCAAATATTACGTAAGCACCTAAGAGGGGGAGAGGGTTTGCGATTTGCTTATTTTTGCTGAAAAGGGGGGAGAGGGTATGAGTGATGCTTACATAAGACATCAAAATCACTTGATTTCCGAAAATCTCTTGTAACTTCCAAAAATATTTAATTAAAAAAATTAAATTTGAAAAAAAATTAAATTTGGCAAAAGAAAATTAAACTTGAATTATTTTCAATGGTGTTCTGAGGTCAAGCATTTTAAGCACACAATAAAAACATAAACGATAGATAGGATGAATGTTCATTGAACTCAATGGATAATAGTATCTTTTCTTTATAATAGCTGGCGGTAATTGTGAAAAATTAACGAAAAAGTTCATCAAGATTCCTTCCGAGAAGAAAGCGATGGAATAGTAACAGAAGGGGGAAGCAATATAATAATAGATATGGTAAAATGGCTTAAGCAACCTTGGTCAGCATCTGAATAGATGATGGGCATGTGCAAAATTACATTTAAAATATAGCTATGTTCTTTTAAAATTGTGATAAAGTAAGGAATTTTCTTAAACAAAATTGTAAGGAAATTAAACATACATTTTTTTCATTTTAAGCCGAGTTAAAGTTTCTTATTTGAATTAAGTCCTAAATTTTTTAAAATTAGATTATTATCTTATACGTTTTGTAAAAAAAGGAGGGGGTTGCAGTTTGCTTACGTAATTATAAGAGGGGGTTTGCGATTTGCTTATTTTTGCTGACAAGGGGGGAGGGGGTCAAAAATTAACGAAAACATGCTTACGTAATATTTAAACGGCCCCTTTGGTACTTAATTAATTTTGGAATTGAATATTTATATATTTGCAAAACGAAAGTTAGTGTCAATTGATTCATCATTTCTGTTCTTCATGCTTTCTTTTATTTCTTAAGCGCTCCGCCAATGTGCATGATATTTTCTACTACAACTTTCGTTCATAAATCTGTGACAATCATATACAAGATATTGTTTTAAAGCTAAAAGCCCGTCTTAGACGAGCACAATTCGTCTCAAATCTTCTAGTTTTAAAATATTTATTTAAAAATTAATTTATCTGAACTGTATTCAAATTGTATGTGTGTGTGACTGTTCTGAAAATTTTATTGACCTTATCTATGACCGTCGTATCTACAGAAACATCTTCCTCATGATTCAAAATAAAATATTTTTTATTATTTTTAATTATTTTTCATAAAGTTAACATATTATTTCGCTACAAAATCTTTCATAAATCAAATATATCAATTAATTATCATTTTCAAGTATTTCTTAAGTCCTTAATATACCAATTTGCGAAGTGTAAAAAATAGAACAATGCGTTAAATTATTCTTTTTCTAAATTAGTTTCAAGGCCCCGCAAATAAACTTTGCACCAGGCCCCGCTTTTGTTCGGGCCGGCCCTGTTAATAGTATGAAGTATTCTACATTTTCTGCACTTATAATTTCTATTTTACAATAATTTTGGGTAAATTGAATGCTTTATCAAAGTTGATGCAAACAATTTCGATAGTAACACATAAAATTTTTAACAGGAATCGATGAAGAAGACAAATTTTTAAGCTTAGACAGACTTTCAGCTTCTCCAAACTATTAGTTTTGAAATTACAGAAAATTTTCTTTTTCCGCTCTAAAACGATGCACTTAAATGGGCATCATATATTTCGGAAACGTTTTCATGAATCAATATAATCATTACACCACTTTATTTTATAAAATGCAAATATATAAGCATTTAACTATTTCTATAGAATTTAAAATTTTATAAAATATGTGGTATGCTACTTTACTAAAAATAATTCATATACAAATAATTAGATCATACCAATACCCACATTGACTTACAAAGAAAACCCAGAAAATAAATAGAAAACAGTTAAAGTCAGTATAAATCTCAACAAGTTATTAATTTTAACACACATGCTAATATTTCATTAAAGCAACGAATATTCTCTTATATTGGATTACTTACAATCATACAAAAAAGCCTATATAAATACTTATGCATTATTAAAATTTTTACGCTTTGTGATCAAAATTTATTCAGGCGAAAGTGAAAATTATGCAAAACGTCCTGTGTTATTGGATATCGTAATTTTTGCTGAATGAACAAAATAAAAATTCTTGGATAAACGTTCTGTACTACAGAAAGTTTTTAGGCATCAGGTTTTATCGATGGTAAAACGTAGATCATGACTTTGAAAATAGCATTTAAAGAGCGAAATAATTTAAAATGCTACTACCAATATTTAAACTCAAGCAGAGAACTACTCTATCTAAATGTTGAGACGACCCCTTTTTATTTAAAACACAAAATTTCGAATACCTTCCGATCTATTAATGGCATATTATCCAAAATTTATTTCTTGTGATATTTTTTCATGAAAAATTTATATTTTTGAGTGCAATTTAAATTTTCACTATATAATATTTTAGTATAAGTTATTTCCTGACAAACGATACCTTTGTTTTCAATGTACAATTAAAGAGCGCAGAATAATGTTGCGGCTCCTTTTTTTTCCCACGATCGTACACATGTACTAAAACATAAGGATTATAAAACAATAAAATATCTGCCATATTCATATATTTAAATAATTATTTGGGTTGAGTATTGGTAGTTTAATGTTTTGATAAATAAGACAACTTTTAGTGTGTTTCGCTAACGGTAAAATTAATTACAGACAATAGCGTACCATGAGGAAAATGCAGACACCCATTACCGCAGGAATTGAATTCCTTATTTTATGTATTTCCTCTCTTTAATTATTAAAGAAATCGCTTTCATTTATCTTGATTTCAATGTCAATACGAACTGATAATTTTAACCAGCAATAGCAAAACTTTTTATGCGGTCTTTGCTTTCTCTCTCAGTATTTTTTTTCTTTATTTGTTTGCGTTTCGAAGAACAACTGCTTGTAAGTTTTATGGAAATAAAATAAAAAACTATTTCCTTTTTTATTATACAAATTATGCAGACATTCAATGCTGAAAACAATGTAAAAGATAGAGAACCAACGGCTTTAAAGCCGTTGAGTGTGTTTCCACAATACGCAAAGAATGGAGGTAAATTCTTCCGTTCTTTCACACCCTTAATGATTGAAAATAGGGAATGACACTTTTGATAAACATTTATCAAACTTATATTCGGTCAGTATGAATATTTCTTTTTATTTTGTCACAGGTTGAGAGATCCGGCTTGTAAAATGACAGAGCAATACGTAACTGAACGAAGTATCGA
>BGPR01012026.1:0-46425 GCA_013235015.1 Araneus ventricosus
GACTGTTTTTTATGTTTAATTTTGTTTATAAACGTTAAAATTTCAACATTAAGAAAAAGGCGATATAGTTTTCTTTAAAGTGAGAGTGATATATTTAGTAAAAAGATGGAAAATATTTCAATTTTTTTTATAAAAAAAGTTAGTTTTTTCACAAATCATCATTGATTTATTGAATTAATAAAAAGAACGAAGGTCTAGGAGATGCTATTAAAAATCGGATGTTTTTTAAAACAGAGACAAAGATAATTATCTCTTTGTGTTATCATCTTTGCATCAGCTTGTTTTGTAAACCCACAGCAAGTTTGCATTGCAAGGAGGGCTGGCGCTAGTTGTCACGGCGAACTTGTGGCAAACTCGTTTTGCAAGCAGTGGTGGCGATTCTGCATTGTTAGTTTGTCACAAGTTCGCTTCAAGCTTGACCTGTCAAATTTGCCATGACAAGGTATTATCAAGTAGCAATCAAACTTGCTGCAAAAGTACGTGCTATCTGGGTATGATTTGAAATAAAAAAGAGAGCGATTTTCGCTAATAATACGTTTTGCTAGTTGAATAAATTATGAAATTAGGGTTAAAAATAATTACTTTTAAAATGAGACAAAATGTAAGTTATTATTTTTCAACAAACACTGACTGTTTTTCAGGTTTATTTTAGGAACGTTAAAATATCAACATTAAGAAAAAGGCGATATAGTTTTCTTTAAAGTGCAAGTTCTATATTTAGTGAATAGATGGAAAATGTTTCAAAATTTTTTATATAAAGAAGTTTTTAACAAACTATCATTGATTTATTGAATTAATAAAAAGGACGGTTTAGGAGATGCTATTAAAAATCGGATGTTTTTTAAAGCAGAGACAAAGATTATCTGTAAGTGTGCTATCATCTTCACAGCAAACTTGTTTTCCAAGTGGGTTGGTCGATTATGCTTTGTTACTTTGCAGGAACTTCACTGTAAAGTTGCCACATCAAGTTTGTCATGGCAAGCTAATATCAAGAAAAATCAAACTTCCTGCAAGTGTATATGCTATCTGGGTCCTAAACCGTCCGTCATTTTATTGATTCAATTAATCAATGATAATTTGTAAAAAAAAACTAACTTTTTTATAAGCAAATTTTGAAAAATTTTCCATCTTTTTACTAAATATAGAACTCGCACTTTAAAGAAAACTACATCGTATTTTTCTTAATGTTGAAATTTTAACGTTCATAAACAAAGTACGAAACAGTCAATGTTTGTTGTAAAATAATAAATTACATTTTGTCCCATTTTAAAAGTAATTACTTTTAACCCTAATTTCACGATTTATTCTACTAGTAAAACGTAGTTATTAGCGAAAATCGCTCTCTCTCTTTGATTTCAAATCATGTTCTCAACACAAAATTTAAAAAAATACTGAAATGAAGAAAAGAGTTTTAAATAAATCGTATACGAATCGAATCGAACGATGCATTAGCGAAATCTATCTTCTCCTCTCCGAATTTATTTGGCGGAGTGGTTAGAGCGTCCGCTTAGCAAGCGCTAGGTCGGGAGCTCGAATCCGAGGCTATGTTCGCACTCTGCTTTTGCAATGAGATTGTCATGACAAACTTGCTGCAAGTTCGTCGCGTGGTGACTTCGAAGCTTGAGTTAACTTGCCGCAAGCTTGTTTCACACTTGCACTTTTGTCGTGTGAACCTTGCTGCAAGCTTGCAGATTTGCAGTGCAAGACTGCTGCAAGTTTGCTGCAAACTAAAATTGCTATTTGGGATTCAGTTTGAATGTTTAGTTCTTTGTATTGTCAACAGATGGCGCCAGCAAAAATTCTTGCAGAAAGAGTTTTTGGAACTTGCACGGGTCACAATCAATAGTAATCAATCACAGAAGTTACTCTTGGACGTCACAGTCGCAGTTTTTGGTGCGATCACAGTATGGGATTCTTACCGCGACTATTCATTTTTTAAATACAATTACCGCGATTCTATCAATCAAAGAGAAAAACGAATACTTGCTCCATTGAGTTCCGACGAAGCATCGAATTACAAAAGCGACGTTATCATTCGAGAACGCATATCACAACAGGAGGGCTTATTCACAGTAAGACGTCTTAAACCGCGATGGGTGTGGGAAGTACGAACTGTGATATAATACGAGACGAGGTGGGGGTAGGGTGATATGCGCGGTGAAGCGTGATCTGCTAATCTGGAAGGTCACTGGTGAAGATTCTGTTTCCCCCGAGTAGGTTGTGGTGATTTCCCCTCTGTGGGGAAGGTAGTTCATGCTTTTAGTGGCGCCATCTGTTGACAGTATGTACCCAGATAGCATGTACACTTGCAGCAAGTTTGATTTTTCTTGATATTAGCTTGTCATGACAAACTTGATGTGGTAACTTTGCAGCAAACTTCCAGCAAAGTAACAAAGCATAATCGAGCAATCCACTTGCAAAACAAGTTTGCTGTGAGGTTGTTATAACAGCTTCACACCACGATTACAAAACAAGTTTGCTGCAAAGATGATGCACACTTACAGATAATCTTTTGTCTCTGTTTTAAAAACATCCGATTTTTAATAGCATCTCGTCCTAGACCGTCCTTCTTTTTATTAATTCAATAAATCAATGATAATTTGTGAGAAAACTAACTTTTTATAAAAAAAAATTTTGAAGCATTTTCCATCTTTTTACTAAATATAGAACTCGCACTTTAAAGAAATCTATATATCGTCTTTTTCTTAATGTTGAAATTTTAACGTTTATAAACAAAATTAAACCTAAAACACAGTCAATGTTTGTTGAAATAAATAATAACTTACATTTTGTCCCATTTTAAAAATAATTACTTTTGAACTTTAATTTCATAATTTATTGTACTAGCTAAACGTAGTTATTAGCGAAAATCGCTCTCTCTTTGACTTCAGATCATATTCTCAACTCAAAAAATTAATGAAATCAAGAAAACAGTTTAAAATAAATCGTATACGAATCGAATCGAACGATGCGTTAGCGAAATCTATCTTCTCCTCTCAGAGTCTAGCTGGATGAGTGATTAGGGCGACAGTGTTAGGACGCGGTATGTAGGGGGATCGAATCCGAGGTTTTTTTTGTACTCTGTTTTTGCTATAGTTTGCAATGAGTTTGACGTGACAAGCTTGTGACAATTTGACGTGTGGTGACTATCTCATTTGCGTTCACTTGTTTCAAGCTTGCATTCTTGCCATGTCAACCTTGTCGCAAGCTTGCAGATTGGAAGAGCAAGATTGCTGCAAACTAAAATTGATATCTGGGTCGAACTAAAAAATAAAACCTCGCAAAAAATTATATTAATAGGAAAAGAAATTAAAATAAAAAACGCTTTGAATATATTTTATACAAATGACTGAATCACACCTTTTTGACCGTAGTATTCATCACCGGTATTTGCGATTTTTTAATATTTAGTAGAAAATAACAGTTCGTCAAATATTCGTCATCCCTAGCACACCGTTGGACTTACGACGACCAAATTTCGCACAGTGATGGATTAGCACAAAAGGGAGCTAACGTAGCAAAAATTATTTTATAATTCTAATTAGATTCTTCTTTATTAAATAGCTAAGATTTAGCTATTTTTAGACATTTTTCGCCAATAACTTCTGAAATATTTATGGTACGAAAATTATTTTTACATCACCTTTAAAAGCAAAAAATTAACTGTAATTAACGTTTCAAAATTCATGTTAAACTCAAAATTGCAACAAATGCTTTTATTGTCATGAAATTTAAATTCAAACCAATTTATTGTTTCATCACATCCTTTGTTCACCTGTTTTTACCGCTGTTAAAGTTAAGAAAATATTCCTTTTTTGGTCAAGGTAGACTTCTTTCTTCCGTTGACAGAGACAAAGATTATCTGTAAGTGTGCTATCATCTTTGCAGAAAACTTGCTTTGCAATCGTGGTGTGAAGTTTGCCATAACAGCTTCACAACAAACTTGTTTTGCAAGTGGGTTGGTAGATTATGCTTTGTTACTTTGCAGGAAGTTTGCTGCAAAGTTGCCGCATCAAGTTTGTCATAACAAGCTAATATCAAGAAAAATCAAACTTGCTGCAAGTGTACATGGTATCTTGGACTTACCCAGACACTGACCATGCTATCAAAACTTTAATATGTTTGTGTCACTTTTTGAAATCAAATATAATATAATAACGAAAAATACCACATCCATGGCGCCGTTTACGCAAGTTTAGCCTCTTATGATGAAAGGGGGAAAGAGGAAAAAAATCATAGTATGACCCGAGCGCCACTTCTCGCTAAGCCATTGTCAGTATGTAAAGTAATAAAAGGTTAACCGATTCCAGTTCGTACTGAAGAGAGAGGGCCTAGGGAGAAAAAGAAGGAATGATGCTTCAGGCCAGGCACACAATCACCAAAAAGAAAAGAATGGGAGGCCATAAAAAGCATGATATGAAGTTTTTCTGTTGTCTCGGTCGCAATGATGGGGATGGGAAGATGGTATTCTAAGGGTTGTCAGACTCGTGTAAAGTGGTTCAAAGTACGGAGACAAAAAAAAAACACAAGAGGTTAGTTTAGGTGTTGACAGAGGGTTCAGAGACATAGGAGAGGGAAAAAGAAAATATACTAAAGACGTTATAGTGAAAAACTCTTTAAGTTTAACATGTTATAAGTACTTAGACTTGGAAAATATTTCTACCACAAGCAACGACGGGTATAATAAACTAGTATTATCTAATGTTTAAGTAGAGCTTCCTACAACATTCGGCGCCGATTATTAGGTGTTTGATAGAAAACATCTGTGAATGGTTGTCTATTCTTGCAGCTCTATGAATGGGAAACATCTTCCTTTTCTTACCATTCATTCTTTCTTCTCTTTCCTTCAAAAGATGTATAGAGAAAACTTTCTAGGATTTGATTTGATGGAGTTGATGATACTTGTTTAACCCCTAAGTCTCGCGCCCATCGTACTGACGTGCATCGAATTATTGCATTTTTAAGCTTATAAACTAAAATTTAATCATTAATTAGCTTTGTAATTTGACACAAAAATTACGTAGAATCCATAAGCATCTCAAGTATTCTATGCCTTCTTAGATGAATGAAAACGACTGTCCCTTTCCAAAAAAGGAGGGGTCATATTATGCGATTCTTAAGGAGTAAAAGGGCTGGTTAAAATTCTGGCGTATATCATAACTCGTCAACTTGCAAAGCCTTATCTCATTACCCGATCTCCATACAAGCCGTCATTGCGGTTGACATTAAAAACCCGCTCTATTTGCATTTTAAATATTGGCAACCAAAAATGGCTAAACTTGGACCGATCGGGTTGAATAAATTATTTCAGATCATGGCACGAAATTGAAAAAAAAATATTTAGGGACACTAAAAAACTCGCATCCGAAAAGAATTTCTCGCCAAATATAAAGAACGGGTCTATTCTCGTACCCCAGTTGGGTTGGGAGCATTTCGCCTTTCGACCGCGGGACGTTAATAGCTTTTTCTCGCCCGAAAGAAGGGGTCTGATTCTCGTAACTCGGTCGTTTCGAACATCTCGCTTTACGCTAGGAAGTGACGTATTTCTGCTGCGCGAGGAGCAAATCAAGCGATCGTCATGCGTTTATGGTTTCAGATTCAGTTCGAGTTTTGAATCGTCAAAGGAACTATGGAGAAGCGCACATTTGCTTCCCAATTCGAAATTATGTTGGATTATTTTGAAAAATATCCACAAATTTTAAGTGGGAAAGTTGATCGCATCTTTTCAAAAGACACCAAGGGTAAGAGGTGGGAAGATTTAACTTCTGCTCTTATAAGATGCATTATAATGCATCTTTCTTGCTTTCATAAAACCATTGTTAAGGGGGGGGGGTTAAACCATTTATCTTTTACAAAATATACATTTATAATAATATTATGAATTTATTAAACATAGATTGCAGTCTTTTTTTCAATATATTGATGTAATTTTACCAGTTTTCTAGAGAGAGGAAAAGTAATAAACTTTTTTCCATGCCAATTATTTTAAAATGAACAAATCTTATAAATTAATATTACAAACCATTTGTTTATTTTTCCAATTACATAAGAAAATAAAACATGAAAAAGTTATTAAATTCAGAAAGTTTTCACAACATTAAAAAAATTACATCTTTATCAAGGAACAAGAAAAATTCTTTTATTGTTAGATTTTGCAATTACTTTGTAAATATTTGAAAAATTTCTTTGAATTAAAATCCAAATAAAAAAAATTGTAACGATATATAAGGAATGAGGGAAGTCATTCCCCACTCATTGTTGAAAAAAATGTTAAAATGTTAACCTAATTTAATTTAAAAATTTAATTTAATAAGAAAATATTAAGTATTTAAATCTTTAAATGTAATTGATGTTAGCTAATTATCAACTATCATTATTGACTATCTTGATGGAGTAGTAAAAGATTTAACTACTTTTAGAAACATCTAAAGCAATTGATAAATTCTTCTTCAGATTGGTCAAATGGATTATATTTATCCCGATAAACCCTTTCAAAACACAATTAACGTCTTAGCAGCCTCCATTTTAAACGAAAATTTGATAAGTTCTGATATCGAAACAACAATTCTCGCTAGCGAATAGCGTTTACGTCAGGTACAGAGCTGGCGAGAAATCGGAGTCCTTTTTTCGACCGAGCGAGATCCCAACCGGTTGGAAAAACGGGTACGAGAATCGCACTTGTCGTTAAAGGGGGGAAAAGTGACGTCTCCCAACCCAACCGGGGGTACCAGAATAGACCCGTTACTCTCACTACGTCGCCGATGGAATCTTGAATAAGTTATTCTCCGACTTCGAAGCCGAGACGCTACCAGACTGTCAGGTGGTCCTTAGACGAACAGAAATGTAATAATTTTATGATAACGAATCTTGAATCAGTGATTCTCCGATTTCAAAGTCGAGACTCTACTAATATGTCACGCGGTCCTTAGACGAACAGAAACGTATTAGTTTTATGCAAATACACTCCAAAAGTTATTTGAAAGAAAAATCTATTTGGGATATTCGATTGGTTGATAGCTATTCAAGATATTTTAAAACAGACCAATCATTGACTGTTTTTACTTTTTGTAGTAAAGTTATGTTTAATGTTAGTGAATGATAGTGGAGGGAGTTTCCTGTGTGTTCAGTGCTGCAGGCATTGAACACTGATGTTTGTGATGGCGACTACTATCGTATGACCTGAAGGCGGAAACATTTCTGCTTTTTAGTAAGTAAAATGTTTCGGCATTTTATGCACAGTAAGTTTTAAATTTTGGTGTAATTATTTTGAGTTAAATATGGGTTTAATATTTCTTTCTGCATACAATGGTTTTCCAGCACAGGATGACTTCATATCGGTATCTAAACTCCTGAAATGGTTTGATGTAGGCTATTGTTTCTGACTTGCTATTTCATTTTTATAGTTCGTGTATGTGGGTGGCTTCTTGACGATAAAAATAAATTTGACCGCAAAAGAAAACTCGAGTTGCTAAATACAGAAGAGAATTGTATGAATGTCGAGTTTCCTGATACGAGTTGCTTTTTTGTGACCAATTTCTTAATAATCTTGCAAATATTTAATATCGAAATAATCGCGACTGGCTTAATGGTGTTTGTTAATTCCAGTTTCAATATGTCGGTGTAATTAATGCTGGGATCTTCATTCGAAGGCTCGAATGCAAGCGTCAATAGAAGTGTACATTTTTAGATTATTCTGAAGGCTGAATTTAGAATTAATGAAATGGTAGAGTGAGTTACGTTCATCAGAGAACTTCAAATCTTTGTTTAGCGAGATCCTGTTTAACTCGACTTTTAGGTATTTTGTCTACCTGTAAATTTGTTATGCTATCGCTATCAAGAGCATAAAGTTTTCTTCGAATTTGGTACGATTGTTCGCTAAACAAAACCTGCCTATATTGGGATTTTTGATTAGCTTTCAGGGTGGTAGCTGTTTTAATGGTCTTCATTTGATAATGACGAGGCATTTTGTTGTATGAATACTGATAAGAGCAGATCTTGGTATTTTTTGGACGCGAATGTTCACATAACGACTAGTTCTAATAGTCTTACTTCACTTGTATTCTTAATCCTTCAACTGCATTTTTTTAAAATCTATTTAGATGCAAAGTTTGCAAATAAGTTCCAAATTCTTCTGAAACGTAAACTCTTGCTTGTATGCATCGTCTTGGTTATTTTGCATGACTCTATACTCCTGAGAGCTAAAGACTAGCAGAGAAGTCGCGGGATGTTGTTGATCATACTATATTACCGCCACGAGAAAAACCTTATACACCAGACATGCCTGTGGCGGGCGTCATGGAAACGGGATATTCCACTGCATTTTGGGGGTGAAGGAAAGGGCCTTATTTCGTTTGGCGCAGACAGAACCGACGGAAGTCTCGCTTCGCTTTGTACCAAGGTCGAAAACGAATTCCTCGCCTAACGATGCGTGCCTTGTTCGCCAAATGTTGCGGTTGATTTTATTCCCTTTCTTCGACTCGTCTACTTGCGGCAACACTGTCCAGGGTTTTTCTCCTGGCGGTAGGACAGTATTTCAACTTGCAAGAATCGAGGGCCATGCTGTTGGAGGTTCTACCTTTTCATATAGAAAGACTTTCTATACACGTGGACTTATTTTAGTGCAGGAAGTAACGGTGAAACCAGATGCGTTACATCGTGCCATATATGTAATGATGAGACTTCTTAATAAGTGTTAATCTTGTGAAATTACTAGCAAAGTGCAAGTGGATTATACTCGAATAACAGTAGTAAAATGTATTGTATGAATTCATCTCGTAAAGGTACTAGAACTGTGAGTTCAAAAACTCGTTTTATTTTTAACTGAATGCGGTTATGCGATCGGGAATAAATTAACATTTTGCGGATTTGCTACTGAAAACGATACCCAATTGCGTGCAGAGTTGCCATTCAAAACTGATACTGATCAAGCTGTAATTCTTTGCGCAACAGATAACGTGTGGGACTTGCAGTTTAAAGAATTTGAACTTTTTACTTCGCGAAAATGCTTCTCGATAGGTTGGTTCCTTGTAGCATAACTGCATCGAAATAAAATCTTAATCTCCATCGACAGGAGTAGGTAGTTCTGTAGGTTTTAACTCCGTAGTTTAGACTTTTTAATAATTTCAATAAACTACTCGTCAAATTTGAAAATTTTAGAAAATCGGCATTAAAATTGTATAGCCTGCGTTTCTTGCCGATTCGTAAAATGTATGGAACGGGAGTTGCAGAACCTACAGAACTCTTGTCGAATCGACATGCAATTTCTTTGCGGATACTAAGCGCCATAAATAAACTTGGAAATATCTAAAAGCGAGAATAGTTTAACTAAATACGAAGAAAAAGCCAAGAGCAGGCCGAAGTTCAGAAGTTGAAGGTGTATTGCCGAAAGTAAGCTGCTGGAGTTGGTCGTTTGTGAAGTTTACAAACTCCGTGCTTTTATTGAAATTATATTTGTCTACTGTTGCGTTTCGTATTCGGGAATTTTCGAAAACCGATTTTTAGTTTCTAGAATTTCCTCGCTTGTTTTACGAATCGAATTGGAGTCTAATGGCATTCCTGAACGCTACGTCTTGCCAGATCTTTCCAGTTCTCAAACTGAGTTGGAACAAAAGATTTAGTTTTAATTCTAATCTTTGGTTAGACGTTAAGGGAAATTAGCCAATCGTATATTTGAAATCGTGCAGCATGAAGGACATACTAGCATATGATTTAAACTTGAAACAATTAGTCTTCGTTGTAGCTTATTCCATTCTAGGATCTTGCGTCATGGAAAATCGAGTAGACTTGCAACACGACATTCTCAAGATGCATTCAAGCTGAAATTTGGAGCATCGATGGGGACAAGCCTGTTCAAAAAGCACAGATGTATTCAAATCGGAGGTTTTAAAGTCGGTTTATTGTACTGATGGCAGATATTGTAAAATCCAGTTACTGTATAATGAGGTCTATTTTGAACTGTCATTGAACAAAATTATCTTTAAATAAAATGTCAAGTATTTACTTTTTAATGGTGTAAGAAAAAAATTCTTGCACGTATTTTAATCTATTGCAGACACTTCTACCAAGCTACTCGGAGTTTTAAATGGTCGCCTGCTGATCAAATCCTGGCAAAGAAATGAGATTTTCAGCGAATTATGAAGATAAATTGCAAACTTGTTCAGTGTAATGGATCCCACAATAGGATGTCGGCGAAATTTTTTCCCCCAAGGTGAGAACTTTGCTAATACTCGGTACTTAAGATGTCGCGTGTTTCGTAATGAGTTTCTTGATTTTTCGAAAACCCAAAGCCGTTCGTTAAGCTTGCCACATTCTCGCTGAAGTATGCTGTTGTTTTGCTAGACTTCACAATTGCCGAGACACTTCACCATTTCTGTTCACACATCTGAACTCCATGCTATCTATTTGGGGCTTTTGAAAATTTCTACACTGAATTTTAAAAAGCCATTATATATACAGATTCTAGGAATGGCATTACTGCCACTCTAAGTGCTAAACATAATAATCGCCCTTTAGTGATGAAATGCTTTCATCTCCATCATAAACAAGAAAATAAAATCAAATACTATCGGATTCCTCGACACGTTGGAATTCCAGGAAGTGAGAACGCAGATAAGGCTGCAAAAAATTCAAATGCAACTCTGGAAACGTTTGTTCTTTTGCCTTGCAGGCTGTTAAGTTCTCTCAACATCGAATATGGAAAAGAATCTGGGACAAACGCTAAACTTAATAACATCCAGCCTTCAATCAAAGGTTTTGGAAACCTCGCCACTAGGAAATACGATGTCGTTCTGGCAAAACCAAGAGTAGGACGCACGTTTTTAACTCGCCGCCACCTTTTATGCTCTGATCCAGCTCCTATATGTAACATGTGCAATTGCATTTTAAGCGTTAAGCATATTTTATGTACATGCAAAGACTTTTATATCCAAAAGACGAACCCACTTTGGTGCACATATCGTTGATTTAATTGACAAACATGGGGTCAATGATTCTCTTCTAAGTGAAGTTCAACTTTTAAAATTAGTTTTAATAGTTGCATTGTCTTAAAATTCTTTTATGATCTGAAAATAAAGAATGTTTGACGCAGTATGGCCAATTTGGCCCTTGTGCCATTAAACCAAACTCGCTGAAGTATAATCGCAATGCTATATCGTTTTCAGTATCTCGCGCCCATTTGCCTCAAATGGACGAAACTTTAATTCGTATTCCATTGCTCTCTATTTGTCTCCTTGAAGCTGCCAAGGCGGTGTAATAATTCTGAAGCAATTGCATCGAACTCGCTTGCAGCATGCAGGCCGCATAATGAAATCGTCAAAGTAGAAAATTGTCCAAGGCTCCGAAGGCTTAGTTTTCGCAATTCCTGTTACAAATCGGATCCCTAACCGTTTTCATTAAATATTTTCTAGGATGAACTATGAATCGAGAGTTTGCATGCAATTGCAGTATTTTCACTATACTTTTCAAGTCGCACGGATACCAGTTTTATCTTTGCGTAGGAAGTGAAACAAGGATGGATTTTAACTGATTTTTAATATTATTAGATTGCTTTTAATTAAGCCATAAGATCTTGTGTCGTAAACTAAAATTCCCCACTTGTATAATAAATACTAAAATTAATCGTAAAAACTAAACTCCAGTTTGTTTTCTCTCGAGTCTTTTCGGGAACTCGAATAAGTGTTTAGCGAATGAATTGGGCATTAAACTAACAAATTTAAAATGAGAAACTTAAAGCGGTAAAAGATGTGCATCGCATGGGACGCCGTCTATCATGGCATTGGATATCAATATGATTACTTGAAGCTAAAAATCGGTAACTTTGACTGCCAGAATCGAAATATTTATGGATTTCGTAAATTTTGCAATTTTTTGGTGTTTGGAATGGCCTATCCGGGCGAGTACATATGGAAGTATATAAAAGAATTGCTAAAAATCTAGAAGTAATATTGATACTATTTTGAAATAGTAAGACTGCATCAGAAATGTCAAGTATTGGAAAGAAACCGATTTTTCGCGTTACTCTTCGACATTAACCCTTTTGTATAAGGTTTTGCGGTTTATGTAGAGTTTACGGTACCCACTTCGTTCGTCATAGGATCGCCAAATCTTTGCCACCAAGAATGGCGATGAAAGACCATTTGTTTTGGTGCGCCTAGATAGTTTTAACGAGTGACAAGCGCGCATGCGCACAAATTGATCTTTTCATCGGTGTTTATTGCGCCACGTTTCGATTACTGTTTTGTTTAATTCTAAGATTGGTCGATAAATTCGAATTAGAACATACACGGTACTGAACCGATATTCAATGTGTTTCGTTCCTCAATGAAAAAGCGGAGCTATTAGTTTCCTGCTATGCTGAAAGCGAAGCCGCTAATGTTTTTTAAGTTAAAAAAAATTTGACCGGTACACGCTTAAAATGCCGCAGCCATTGCGTGCTCAATCTCGTTTCCAGATGACGCTTGCGCTAGAGAGCAATAAAAATCGCTCTGCACATCCGAAACTGTATCTGGCGACGGCAAATGAAATTGCGCCAAGAAAAATTGACAAGCCGTAAACTCCATTTACCGGTTTTGGTACCGAAAGTCCAACCTTGTTCGATTCGTGTGAGCGTTTGGCCTTGTCATGCTTCCTTTAAGGCGGCCAGGGACCTTCAAAATCGTATTTTTAAATTTTCAACTATTCAATTTGAAATTCTTCAGGCATTAATAAGAGTACTTTATAAGACAACACACAAAATTTCTGTAATGTTCCCAGTTACGGTTTAAATGTAATTTTTAATGACGAATTGATGGCCTTCTTGATAAATGTTCCATGCTCTCCAAAATTACTCTAAATCGTTCTATTTTTTTTAAATTGGTTACTCTAACCCTTTTCAAACAAACTGGGATTAATTTTCATATTTCTGAAGGAAATCTCGATGCACATAACTGGATACTATTGATTTTGGGAAAAATGCCCTATATTTGATGTGGGAACAAAATATTTTAATAAAACGAATTCACTATGAATGCCAAAAATTCTTCATATATATATTTCTTTATACTTGTATAAAATGTCACGAAACTTGATCAAATTGAAGCCCCCGGGGACATTTACCATAAAGGCTATTGTTATTAAAAATTACATTTATGCCCATAACTCTGAAATGTATTGGAGTGAAATTTTGTGCGTAGTCTTGTATAGTGCTCTTATTAATGCCTGTAAAACTTCAAATTGATTAGTTGAAATCTTCAACTGATTTTGAGCGTCCTTGGTCGCCTTGACACGTCCACTGCTGCATCACCCTATTTTGGCGATTCGGATATTTAGACCTATCTACTTAGTGGAGAAAGGGTCACCCATCTTCAACTACAGTAAAGAAGGGACATCTAATTAGATGGGTGTGAATCAGAGTGCGTGGTCTGCAGCCAACGTATTAAACAAAGAGTATCAAACTTGAATGCTATCGTGGGCCAAATAAACCAGGTCTAAGCTTGTGTGTGCCGCAAAAAACCTCAATTTTTTTTTTGAACATGGGTTTATTTCGAAAACGCAGTATAAACAAGGTCAACTGGAAAGTTGACGTTTCCTTCCCGACTCCTGGCAACTATTTTCTCCAACTTCGAGGAGCAGCTTATCCGCAAAGATTAATTTATAAACTGCTCCAAGGTATGTCAATAATTCTAGATTTGACGGGGGATTTGTCTCCTTTCGTAAGTGAAAATGATTGCTCAAACCGATAAGTACTTCCAAACATGGAAATTTCATATGCCAATTTTCTAGCGTTTTCATACCAGACGGGCAAATATTTTAAAATTCAATTATCCCAACTTCACTGAATTTTACGTCAAAGCTAAACAACATTGGATGGCGGTTATTTTATTACCGGCGTCTAAAATATTCTTTACTATTGGTGGGGGAAACGGTGCGTCGATGCAATAAGTCTAGTAATCGATCAGTGAATTGTGTGGCTTGCTATGAATAATTGTTTTCTTGATTGTGTAGCAACTGTTACGAATTTGGAAGCTTAATGCCGTGTTTACTAGGCCGCAAATATTTGTTTTGTGCCGCGAGTTTGACACCTTTGCATTAAACTATCAAATTAAGAGCATTTGTACCATGTACCGTTAACCAATCTCTGTATCATGTCGGATTTTGAATCCTGTCCACACTTTATCTGAAATGTCATTCTTTATAGGCTTTGTCTGTTGGAACGCAGTCGTCGATTAAAAGTGAATGTAACCGCAGATGGACGAGGCGAACATGTTTGGAGCTTTCAAGCCAGATCTTTCCACGACCGAGTGCAAAGTTTAAATGGTATGTTTTGAACAATTGTATTTGACTACAGTAATGAACTTTCAATACATTTTCGCTATACATAGGTTAATGATCATGCTATGCTTCGAATGGAACAAAAACTAGTCTTGGTTGTGTGCTTGCGCGAAGCTTTAATGTCTGTAGTAAGGTTCCCAGATAGCATGCACATTTGCAGCAAGTTCGATTTTTATATTATCTTGTCGTGTCAAATTTGCCATAAGTTTGCAACAAACTTCCTACAAAGTAAGACGGCATATATATATATATAATCGACCATCCTACTTGCAGAACTAGTTTGCACCACGACCTGGATAAAGCTGTATATATCTGGTTTTGATATTTGTCTCGGATCCATGCGATCTTTAATGGCATCTCCTAGACAATAACTTGTAAAACTAGGCCTTTTTATAAAGAGAATTATTTTAAAATCTCCATCTTTTTACTAAATGTAGAACTCGCACTTGAAAGAACCATATGGCCTCTTTCTTAATGTTGAAATCAAACTTAAAAACGGACTGTTTGTTTAAAAACTTTATTTGTCTCATTTTTAAAGGAATTGCTGTTGAACCAGACTTTCATAATTTATTCCACTAGCAAAACTTGGTTATTGGCGAAAATCGCTCTTTGACTCAAATCATATTCTCGACTCAAATCAATGAAATAAAGACTGTTTAAAATGAAATGTGTATATGCACGATGTATTAGAGCAATCGGGAAGTCAATTCTGGAGGGTAAATTGTTACTTTACCCTTGTTTCAACTGTTGCCAGAACACTTGCGCAAGAAGCAAACCACTAACGAATTTTAAACTTCGAAGATTTTTAAGCTATTTTCAATGGTTTCACTCTAATGAGGTAAAAAAGCGGAAAATAAATGGCGCCATCAAGTGCTAAAGATTCTTACCAGATTTATGCTGGTTAAGAGAATAACATTAAATTCAGTTTCATTATTGGAATCGGTGTAGCTTTATATTGTTAATTTTTAACAACTCTATTTTAAATTCCTTCTTGTCCCGTGTGAAAAGGATTGCGAATTCTATAAACTTTCTGCGATTTTAAACACCGAACCGATTCCACGGGAATTGAATATATAGTTCTCGCTTCACTTAACCTTTTCACTTCCAGACTGTTTAATTTTATTCGTATACGCATGTATATACAAGCTTTTAGAATAAATTTGTATTTTCTCTTGTACCTGATGTACGCGTTGTACTTAACGCTTTGGAAGCGGGAAACTTAAAGATGCGTTTCTCTAGAGTTGCCCAACATCAATTTTGATTCGAGAATTTGACTTGCGTAATAATTTTTCGACATGCTAATAGATGTCTGCAGAATACACGCACTTATTCTTTTATGGTGTAAACATTGTCTAGAGCAAGCACATCTACGGTTTTTATTTGAGCTTGCATTTAATTCTTGTCCCGTACACAATATGTTAATATCGTGCCGTACTTGGCGAACGTCATGGAGGTCACGAGGTTGATATTTTATCCTTAATTTAAGCCCTGTTTAAGATTGTCAAGTAAACTTTTGACATTGTAATTATGAACTGCGATTTTTTTCAGGACTCTGGTCATCTATTTCATTGAGTTTGGCTCAGTTCTCGATGCTAGAATGGATTCCCCTTGATTGAACATAGCCATGCATCTTTTGAATTCTCCGGCGTGCTGAAGTGCCATAGTTTGCTGGACTGGGATTCATTCCAAGATGAAGTGCTTCCATCTGGCCTGCTTCAATGACTTTTCAGTGAATCGTATAGCGCAGCATCTTATTTCACGTATGACTTATTGCAACCGATTATGTTCATGACCTTCATTGATTAAATTATGTTCATGTAGTTAAGTTTTTTACTCGCGAGGTTTAACTATTAATGGAAGAATTGCTTTTTTATATACATAATTTCGGCATAGTTCAGCCGAAAATTAATTTGTTCTTTTCATTTTGATAATTACTTGTTTCTTGTTTATAAGGGGAACCTCAACTGTAAGCTAGATCAATTGTAAGCAAAAATATCGGAAATGTCCTCTAAAGTTTAAAAGGCATAGATCAAATCTTTTATTAAGTTACTAATGAAACGGACCCCACTATTGGAAATGAAGTTTAACACCAGTTAGATGCCTGGTGGGCCGAAACCATGTGTTAAAATCGCGATTTTTCAGGTATTGAATTTCAATAATCTTCTACGTACTATGCAATAGAGAACCCAAGAATGGGTTATTCTTTAGGACTTCCGCAATATGCTCCTAGCACGATTTTGTGATATTCGGCAAACTTGCTTGGATAGGTAAATAATTTTGATCACCGATTTGTACTAGATAGTTTTCACTGCGTGTGGTAACTAAAAGTATATTTTCCTCAAACCATCAAATTCGAAACTGCCTTTCAAACGAGTTTGGCAACGGGAAATTCATAAGTAAAATGCTTCTCAACAAATGAACTGATTACTGCCGGAATTAACAGACTGTATTTCGCGACATATGCACACCATTTATTTGTGCTTTCGAGATCGAAACGTCGCAGATATTGCTTCAGTTTAATCGTTTAATAGTGCCTGCAACTGGCATTTTTTTCTACTTCAATCTACCGCGAAATATTAGGCGCGCAATTATACGAAAAATTCGATGTATTAAGCGGAATGCTAAAATTCGATTCATATTGCAGCAATTTGATTAGTATAAAACTCCCATAGCTATCGAAAATTGCAAGTGCCCATGTTACGAGTACAAATTACACTGAACTGGTTCTTTTGGGGAATGACTTCAACTCTCAAACAGGGCTCCGAGCCGTGGAGGTCTTCACCACAAACGTTCGACTAAGTCGCCTCGAGATCCTAAGGGGCCTGAAGACTTATTTGGCCATATATCGCAATGCTAAGTTGACTACGAATTTACGACATTGGGTAGGAGGGGCCTCGAATCGATTTTGAGCCTGTGGTCTTGTATCTCGGAGCCGGTGGAGGTTTTTGACAAGAGGTAGATAGAATGAGGTTAACGAGTCGAGTAACTATTTCCTATTGACTTTCCGTTTAGGCATCGTGGGACCGACGGCCTAAACGGAAAGTGTCGGTCCCCAGGAAACGTTACTTAACTTGTTAACGGAATGGGGTGGCAGCAGTGTTGGGAGGAAAAGAAAATTGAGAATTCGGTGGGTGATAACTACGAGAGTCGAGTGGGGTCAATTGTCATAGGTATATTGAATATATCATGGCAAGGGTAGGTTTGAGAGTTTTCAGTGTAATTTGTGTTTCAAGCATTGGCAACGACTAATATAAAACTAAACCTCAATGGCGAGAGATTATCCGAAATTATATATATCAACCTACGTCCTTGGGTACATTTTTCTTAACTGTACGCTATGTTAAAAGTGACGTAGTGCGCTAGTAGAGGTGAGTCTTGCACAAGATTTAACATTGCGTCCTTTATTTAAATTTGCATGCGATCTAAAAAAATTAAATGTAGAAATTTAATCTTTCACTCGTAAATACCGCAACTCGTCTTTCGAAAGTAATGCAATACTTATCTATACTCATTTTGGCACTTCAAACTAATTCCATACTGAGGAATATCGCGATTAAAACGGCACTTTAGAGAACTGGCAACTAAAGAGTAATGATGGTTTGAGGAAATTTAAGAATAAAGTGGAACTAGAATTTTTGAGGTCTTAACGGGTGCCTCTCTTCTTGGGTTTAAATAACTATCTTCTAAATTAACCATAACTTGCAGTTCCCGAATTAAACCGCAAAGTTAAAGATGTCTTAACGTGATTTCAGAAAACTAAGACTAATGCGTTATTTACTCGCCTGTAATTAGTTTCGGTGTCGCAGTTCGCCATGTCCCAATATCCCCATCAAACTGAGCTAAAATTCCAACTGGACTAGCAATGGCTAATGAGGGCTAGCTGTATTTGCAATCGCGCCTTACTTTTTGTCGCTTCACCTTAACTTCTACCAAAAAAAGTAAATCTAAAAGTCTTGAATTTAATAGTCTCGAATATCCTAGGAAAATTTTGCGAGATAAAATTTGAAGTGCGAAGGTCCTAGAAACATTCCGTAAGTGGGAAACCAGTTGGCTTGAATTTCAAAGGACCCCTAAAGTGACTCTTCACTAGTCGTGAATCCAGTCAATTGCAAAGAATCAAATTTGTTTTCAGCATTTTAAAATTTTGAATGGTCCGTTTCATTTGAATCTTTTTGAAGTCTTGACATCGATTTCTACTGCTGGATGTTTCGGCAATTCACAAGTGAATTTAAAATTAAATTTTTAATACGCATAGCTTAATTTCAAGTAAGAATTATGAATTCTAACTTTACAAATTGGAATGCATGCTTTTAGTAGGCAATGAAAAATTTCTCTAAAGTTGCATCGTCTGATTGCTTTGGCGCATATATCCAATTTATTTTAATAGGCTTAAATTCCATAGAATCGTGTGAGGTTCCTCTACAATTGCCATTTTCTTTGCTTTAATTAAAATTACTGTTGGATTACATGATCTAAGCTTAAATCTATGGATTTTCAATTTTGTATGGTTCTTGAACTGTATCCCTGTGACTTTCGAATGTTAAGAATGAATATCGATACTAAATACGGTTCTTTTATTATTGACTTCTACTTTGAGCTAGTAATGAATGATTTAAAAATGAGACTTGGTATTGGTACAAGTTAAAAGGTAGCCTTCTCTGTAATCGTAGCAAGTTCTTTGTATTTATTTTTAATGTATATAAAAATTAGTGTATATCCACTTATCAAAGGCTGGACGATGAATGTTTGACAGGATCGGTTTGAGCCATCGCTGAAACTATTCTAAGAATTTATAGAATAAATTTAATTATTCAAACTACGATAAGAGGTTAGCAGAAGTTCCAAATGGAGCAAACTCCATTTAAAGGTTTAAAATTCACATGTACGAATTGAACTTTCATGAATTAATGTTTCTAGAATTGCCGAATCCATACGAAATTCACTGAAAATTAAGTTGAAATCGAAATCAACCTCAGCAACTTAAATTCTTTCTATGAAAAATGGAAGAACTTTCCTTCCATCCGCTATTCTTTATGCGTTTAAAAATTGAAATGGACATCTGGGAATTAAAACAAACATTGGAATTCTAGTTCTATTGCGAAGTAGCAGTTGGATTAATTTAAAATTATAACTCCAATTTCCTGAATTTATGTACGGTTTCTTTTACTATCTTTATTAATTCGCCCGATCAGAGTCTCTAATGTAAAATAACTTGTCAACCTTTCAAATTATTTCGATGTTTAAACTCTGCTTTCGGGGGAGCAGTACATAGAGTATATACAAGTGATCTCTAAAATTTATTTGAAGTCAATTTCTTAGCTTGGAATTTTTTTTCTGTAATGCATGTTGTATTACTAAAACTTGCATTTGTAACTATTTTCATTACTGGATACCCCTCCACTGACAGGACACTGTATACTTCCCTTGGATTTCCACAGAAATGGTTCTATTCAGGTCCTCTAACTAAAATGTAAGGCTTGATATTCTAGATAATCTGTACCTAAACTTCAGAAACTGCAAGAGTGTTAAAAGTCAATTTTTCAGAATAATAAACATGGAATAATCGTATACGGTTTTAAATATTTTCTATCCAACCTATTAATGGCTGTTCCAATGTATTGTTTCATTAAATATAAATACAGTATTCGCCTATTTGGTCTCTTGAATTTTTAATCACCGAACTTGTTTTGTCGATCGTCCATAACTTATGCGATTTGGATGGAAAGGTTGCCAATCGCCAGCGACTTGCAATGCTTAATGAACAGTTTATACCCATTAGTGATAAACCTCTCGAATATTATCTGCCTTGTCTTATAAAAACAATTGAACAGAAACGTTTCACTGCTGTTATAAGAATTAAGGTGAATTTCCTAAATTTTAATGAAAGAGTTTGCCTTTGTAGCTGAAGTATTAAAAAAAAATTCAACCGTTTTAAAGTTTTGTCCACCAAGTGTCCGTATTATCTTTTTGCGTAAATGGTTTAAAGATTTATTAATGTATTCCAACATATCGGTGAGGTATAAAATGTCGTTACAGCAAAATATCTCTCTCCTTTAAAATCAATTCTATTTCTTGCATCTCTATCTAAAATGTGTGAACCAGACAAGTGGTATCCTGAATCGAATTCTGTTTGAACTATTTTTTACTTGGTAATCTCCAGTAAATCGGTTTTTAACGAAATTTAAGCTTTTGAACGCAAGTTCAATCGACACTCATTATCTTGCTCTACGTAACTTCGTAACGCTGATCTTCCTCTTTAAATGAAGGCGGCCAGTTGCTTTGCTAGCAACAAACGGACCGCTTTTTACGTCTAAAAACTGAAGCTTTTTGATCTTGATGCTTGGCCAACATCACTATCGAAAGGTTTCAAACCCAGAAAACGTGTAGGAACTTGGTCGATTCAGCCTCCCAAAATTTTTAGAACTTGCATAGCAGCTTTTAGAACTCTGAGATGCTCTTCGACATTTTAGTCTCTTTAAATACAAGAGTAGAAAATAAACTATAATTTTCGATATTTCTTCGGTAAAATTTAACTCTTATTAGATTGCGATTTGGAAGTTCAAATGACTATTTTTAAGCGCTTTTGTGCTACACAACTCTTTACATAATGTTATAAATTTCTAATAACTGTGCATGGATACCGATCAATGTCGGGACTTGCCTGGTTCACAACTTCTTGGAGGGATTCTTAGATTTTTCCCATGCGTATTTTCTCGAATCCTACAGTGCTATTTCTCCGCAATTTTGCACTTTTACAAAACCAGATCTTATTGTTAAAGCCAATATTAGCCAGTGAAAACAATTTAAAGAACATTGGCATATTAGTTGTTAATTTTAAAGGCAAGTTTCATTTTTAAGGCTGTTTTTTTTAAAAGGCTTGATCCCTTTTTAACTTGTGTGCTGCATGCATTTCGATTGACAATAGTCCTAAAGTGAACTATAAAGAACGGCAGATACGTTTCTACATTTTCCAAATCCAGCAAAACTAATAAAAGTTTTCCCAATTCCGGTTGCGTGCAAGAAATTAACTTCCCGTGTTAGCAGTACGGATATTTTACAATCGGGTTATTTTACGACTAAATTCTCTTTCAGTATCGTATACGAGTAAATACAAAGGCAAAATTAAATGTATTCTTCCGATGCTTCTCTATGAAATTGAATGGCATTTGGGATCAATTTTATCTTAAACCGTTTCGGTCGATTGGATCCGGAAGTTCATCCCTTTGCAATATTGAACTTCAGAACGTTAGCTTCCGAGGAAAGATTGTCAAAAGCTGTGCTAGCCAGCTAGCTGACAGTCTTGTAAATTCCTGGAGACATTTTTAATCTCGATGCCTGATCAACATCGAAGCAAAAATGTCTTGGAATTTGTAACATTACGGGCGAATAAGTAGGTGTGGATTCGACTAAATAACGCGAAGTGTTTAGAACAAGTACGAAAAAATATTGACTTCCAAGTAATTCGTGCTTGAATTTTGATCTATAAATTGCATTCCGAATGTACAGAGTTCTAAAAGTTTCATTCAGAATTACTTTAATTACTAGCAAGGCTACAGGTGCTTTCGGTTGCAATTCCATCGGTTTTGCTGGCGCTCAAAAGGAATGCGGAAATAAAGATCTTTTTAAAATTAAATTGAATCGCGAGTGTTTTGAAATGGTTCACAAGCGTTTCGACGTCGCAGTTTATGCTAGGCCTCTTTTTTTTCCCCATTTAAAAACGATGAATCTATTAAATTAGTTCAGAAGTTAACCAGAGCAGATCTGCGTCATCGAACGCAATTTTTAAGTCTGAAAATTCGCCATTTTCCATATTGGTGCACATCCGTCAATACATCTACCGTTTAAACGCAATTAAATAAACTGTTTCAATTGACAACGCTAATTATGTCATCGCACGTAGAATCGAAGTCTTGGAGAAATTTTCATAGTCAGCATTTAGCTTCCTTGCATTTTTTTCCCTTGTCATAATAGTGTCGATACAAAACTAGTGGTAGATATCCGCAATGAATGTTAGCTTTGGTATTAAGATAACTAGTTTACAAGTCATCTTTACATGCACGTGCCTTTTCATAATCTATTTTAATGAAAATTCTGCCGCCCAAAAGAATTGCTTCAGACTCCAGTAAACTAAGTAATTTACATTCTTGCTATTATGAATTAACATTCGTCGAAGGTTTGTTGAAAATAATTTGGCATTGGAATAAATGACTCTTTGGAATCGAGGTAATCAAACATTTTATATCGATAAAATTAACTAGTTTAAAATGTACTCTAATTCAAAATTTTCGCTTGGTATCGTGCTTAATCAATTTGGTTCCAGTTTTTGTAAGCCAAAACATTCTCGCTTAGTCTTGGATATCTCTTGTATCGCTTTAGTAAGAACGGAGCAAGTGAAGATTCGTTTTTCCACAGAATGCATCTTCCAGCCTTTCCTAGTTAAATTATACAGTGCTATTAATATTTTAATGTTTTTACTGTCCCTCTAAACCTTATAAATGAACTGCACTGTTTTTCAAAACTCGAGTTTACTTATTAATCTTCTCATTTTTATATTTATGCATGTACATCGGATATTTAAATCTTCATTCTAGAATTTTGTTAGCATTCTTTCGCATGTTATTGTTTATGGATTTAATAAATCTGTCGCTTTTATGTGTCTGCAACTTCTTAAATTGTACAATATTGTTTAGCAACGGATCCGGAAACCCTCCGCTCTTCTGCGCATGCACCGGGCGGAGTTATTTTCATCACTATGGGGGGGAAGTGAAGAATGGAAGGGTGATAACATTTTACTGAGCGCGATCTAACAAAACTCCGGAAATGCGCTCATATGACTAGTTGCTTGACACACCTTTCCGGTGTAAAATCGTCCGAAAGTGGTAGTCTCGGAATCCGTTGCTGAACAGTACTCGAGTTTGTTTTATGTAGATGTTTATCCCTGTTAAAATTAAGGAAAATGTTCTGTACTTTAATTTTATTTCTTACCGAAGCGTGACTAACGAGTTTATCCCCCACAACCCGTTTATTTGCAACCAACTTGGGATAAATTCGAATGTTGGGAAAATATCGAAACTTGATTGAACAGTTTCCTGCATAAAATTTCCTCGCTAGTCTGTCGGTTATTCAAAACTAAATGTTTGAGGTCCAAGGTTAGCAGATCTTGGCAGGAGATCTGGAATGCTCAAAAATAAGCTGCATCTTATTCGACCATCTAACGGAGGTTTTTAAACTTCAGCATAAAACTAATGCTTTGGTTAAAATTGGTTATGCTGCGCATTGGGCACACGTATTTTACACATCGTTATCTACTTCACTCGGAACCAGCCCCGGTTTGTCAGACCTGTAATGCAACTTTCACGGTCTGACATTTTATCTGAATGTGAAATTTTTATTAATTGAAGAATTAAATGGTTTGGTAAAGCCCATCCTCAACTGAATGAGCTATTGGGCGATCCCCCTCATTTTAATTTGTTCTCCTTTGTTGCCGAAATTGGCTTCATGAAAGTAATCTAAAATATTCATTGGTCATTCTTTCTTTGCAATCATCTTGGTTCGTTTATTTCATTTTAACCTCACAAACGTATCGCACATCATTACACACGAATTGGCGCAGCAAGGCCCACCTGGGCCCTTGTGCCATAAAACAATAACTTACTCGAAACTAAATGAGAAGTTAAATTCATGTAAATATCTACTTTTCTCGTCAAGTGATTTTCTAGATATTTTTCTTTATTACATGTGTATTTAAATTTTAACCTTTAGTATATTCTGTAAAATTCTCCTTCTTGCGTTTAAATACGAATTTAGTCATTGTCAATTGCGCACAAAAAGTATGTTATACAAGTTCTATACAATATACCACTTGGCGTGATTTGTTGACGTGGTTTGGTTAAATAATGCAAGCTGAATTTCACCTGCCGTAAATTGTACGACTGGATTTTTGTGAAGCCTGTAGCATAACTTAAGTCCCTTTCCATGTGTATGTAATACTATGTACTTCATGTTTTTTAAGTGTAAATTTGCTCTTAAAATGTAATTCTTTCCATAAATAAATTTAATTTGTCAGAATCTGGAGTTCTTATTTGTTATGTTTTAACTAGCCATTTTTGCTATTTATTTCAACAGGAATGGAAGGTTTTTGATGCGTCTTGAGCTCTACTAGCTTAATAAAATAAAATACCAGTGGGCACTAGAATAAAAACCTAAAGGTTAGATTACGAAATCTAATTGAAATCCTGAATATTTGGAAATTTTTTAATGTGTCGAATATTAACTTCTATTTTACCCTTTGCAATGAAACGGATTTCCTTGCAGATTAAAGACAATCGTTCTTATCAAAACGGTCATTATAGGATTTAAACTTTCTACAAAAATAACGGATTGAATTTCGCGTTCCATTATTTAAAACTAGAGGAAACTAATATTTCGGTTCCACTTTCTCGACGCATGGGTCTACAGTTGAAAAATCATTGCCGAGTAAAACGAATCTTTTCCAGTTTCTTTAAACTTCGCTTTCGGAATCATTGATTGAATTTTTAAAGATTTTAAAAGCTACAGCTTGCTTTTAACTTAAAAAAACATCAGCGGCTTCGCTTTCAGCAAAGCGGTATCCTAGTAGCTTCGATAGCTTAGTGAATGTAAAGAATCTGTTACTTTTAATTACTCAAATGAAGCGGCAAATGTTCTTCAAAACGAGTAACGGTAAAAAATTGGGACTTGCTCGGTTCCAATATTTGCACTTGGGAGGAACAATGCGGCGCATCAACGAAACCATCGCGCGCTTGAAGTTCGAAAAGATAAATGCCAAAATATGGCCATGCAACTTCAAAAATTCCATGCACGCGATTTTTATTATAAGGCAAAGAAAAAAATCTCTGTTTACTGGGAAAATATAATCACTAAATAAACCAAAATTTTATTTGTCATTTTTACTAATTGAAATAATCGAATTAAAATATATTATTTAATTACATATTTACTAAATACTAAGTTTTATAAAAATTCGCGTAGTATGGAAACAACTCAAACGCTTGCCATGATGCAAGTGATCTAGCCGATGGGTTGCCAATGGAACTAATCTGCTCGATTCCTCGGGTAACCATATTGGCGACAAAATCGCCAATATGGTTCAAAATTCTAGATGCCAACCAAAACCATTTAGACTGTTGGGCCGTAAAACTGAAATGCGACCTTTGCAGATACGTGGGGAAGGAAGAGAGGTTCTCGCGAAATCAAAAACCACAACTACTGTGGGATTCTCATTTTAAAAGCGGGGGGAGGAGTAGCCTTGGGGATCGAAGTGCCCGTTGGTGTTGGGTTTGTGGCTTACCTGGGCGCATATAGGCATACTGTACTCGAGCAGAGCACCATTGTAACTTTGGAGGGCTCTGATTGGACAAGCGAATCTGACGCAACAATCCTTTGTTGTCTGTTTACCTCTGACCACGCTCTGATTGATTCTTTCAACTAGCGATAGCGAAATGTTCTTTGTGTAATACGCCATGGCTAGTCAGAATTCCAATCTTCCCCCTTCTTTTGTAAACGAAGTTAAAATCCTTGAAGATGAAACCATCATTCGAAGAAACCTTAAAAGTGTTCCGATTTGTATTCATGGATAGAAGAATATGGAAGAACTTTAAACAAGGTACGCGTGTCGCACTGTTGATGCGATAGGTAGAGTGACGTCAGGTTCGTTTGTCCAATCAGAGCCCTCCAAAGTTACAGTGGTGCTCTGCTGGAGTACAGAATGCCTATATGCTACCCGGGCAGGCCCGTGAATGATCTACCTAACTGGATGGATACCACGCTATTTTCACGGTGTGAAATGATCGTGAATAACCAACTCTAGCTGAATGCTGCATTGGCAGTCCCAGACGTATCGAACCTTCCGAAGTGGTTAGTCTCCTGGGGAGCTCCTCGGCAAGGGTAGTAAACGTTTTTAGTTTTATAATCCGAATTCGTAAAGTAATTATCGGATGCAAGAGTATGTGAAGCTTTTCATATTAAAACGGCGAGATATTCGGTCGATTCTAATACATCATGTAGGTTACAGAATGTTATAAAAAATCGACGGGAGACTGTCTCTGTGAAATAGCCGATGGGATTGAAGCGCATAGACTTGTTTACCTTATTCAACTGCGACTAAAGTAGCTGTATGTGATTATTGATTCTATAGTGGCTATTAGAGCCACACTAGACTATGTAAAATTCTTCGTTATTTTCACCAACTTTGCAACTCGATTGTAACTTAAACGCAGTCACAAATTCTAAAATTATTTTTGCAGTCTTCAATTTCTACCTTTCTCTGTTAAATGAAACTAAAACAAACTCTCTGTCATTTGGTTGCGGAGCTTTAAGCGCTTTAACTTAAGCGCGAAAAGCGTCATATTTTTCCTTTCCCGACACACCATCAGACCACTATGGAGAGACGCAAATCTACGTCAAAACTAGCAAAATTTATTCAAGCTGAATAGATGCGATTTTATTTAACGAACGAAACTGTGAAGTTAAACCATGTTTTCCACTCTTTACTCTTGCACCCCCCCTCCTCCAAAGACTCTTCTTGGTATCAAAACAGCTTGCCACACTAATTCCCAAACACTCTGAATCTTGATTGAGGCAGATGCTTGCAATTCCGACATAATCTGGTACCATCCTGCTTTTTGGAAACTTTGCCCAAGGTAGATTCAGGGGAAAGAAATCCGTATAACCGGACGTACACGTAAACCCGGAACATTTTGCACTTCTATTGTTGGCTGTCATCTATTAAATATTTACATGCTGATTTACAAGCTAATGCGTTGACGTGAATGATGAGTCGAATTAGTCTCCTCTGACATCGGATATCATGTGCAAATAGAAACTGTAAATTGCTAATACGCTCACAACAATAAGCTATCTTGTGCGTATGTTACGGTCAATGTGGATAATCGGTTATTATTCATAATTATGCACGATAACCGCATTATCCTCTTCGACCGTTATATCGCTGAGAAGTTAATTTCAAGAACCCAATAAAGGGTTAATTCACTTTTTGCGGCGGGGAGGGAAGATCGAATACGCGAAAATTTAGCTAAGTTTTACTGGTATTTTCCAATTTTTCGGAGTATTTTTGAAATGGAAACATCTTATTTTTTGTGATGATTAAGAATCCACAGGAAAAAAAAGTTATCTTGTTGACAGATGAACTTAATTCTAAAAATGTTTCTTTAGACTGTAGGAGGTCTAAAAACGTGCAGATGTACACACACTACTCTGATAATTAAATTACATATTAATACAATATTTACACAATCTCTTTAATACGAAACGCTTGTTTTGATTTTCTCCTGACGTTTTCACGAAAAATCTGTGGTGCTGACCCGAACTGCGCCTTTATGTTTTATTTAGCGTAGCTTTTGATGGCGCTGTCTGTTGACAGTATATAGAACTACATTTCGCCTACGCGCAGTAAAACATTATTTACTACAAATGCTCATATTCCCAGCAATATTCAAATTTTTAATACGTTTCTTTTACGCATTTTCGAGTATTCTGTAACTTTCGTACAATTTGAAAGAAAACTCTGCATGTGTTATAATGAAAAAACATGTGGAGTTCGAAATTTTCAATTTAATACCGGTTTTTATTTATATTCTGATAAATATTTTCATTGTCTCACGTTGGGTCCTAGTAATACTCCCGAAACTCTTTAAACTGACAACAGAATCAACCTCCTAGCTAAACGCGTTTCCACGCTACACTTGTGAATTAGCTTTATGCAATGTTATAAATAACAATCACGCGCATGCGCCTACACTAGTAAGATGACGTCACAGGCAAAACAAATACTATGCGACAAATTCTTACAGATATGATCTATCCGTTTTGGGATCAACCATTCTTTTCGCATCATTAGTCTCGTGGTTATTAGCGATTCATATCTGACGGTATTTTGTCGCACAAGAAAGTTCGACCGACTATCACTGTAACGAGCGGAAAGATGTTTTCACGTCAAAAAAGATGTCTCAAGCAATACTTTTCATTGGATTATGGTTTTTTTTTTTGCAACATTTATAACACCTATACTTCACATTATATTATAAAACATTTATATTATAACAAGCAATATAAAATTTTTTTTTAAAGTCAATTCCTACTTTAACTAATTATTATTTTCTACTTTTTAGTCTTGTGTATGTGAAATTTTGCAATCGATTTTGAACATCTTGGAGACACGTGGCAAATTTCAGGTTTATTTCAGTTTCTCTTCACCTGATCATAAATAAAAAAAGTTATTTTCCTGAAAAATTAAGTTACGTGACGCAGAGACCTTCGAGATATAATGAAAAACGTACTGCGCATGCGCAAAGATATGGTTAAAATATGGGGGTGCTTCGATGATTCCATGGGCCATCCATATACCCAAGAACCAAGTCTGTAATGTTAATAGTTTTCGAGATATAATGAAAAACGTATTGCGCATGCGTCATGCAAAATATGAAATGACAGACAAACGGACAAACATACAGACGAGAAAGCGAATTAATATTGCATTGTCGTCTAGTTCTGAACTATGTTTAAAGTTTCAAGTCTCCATCTCATCGGGAAGTTAGTTTAAAATCGATTGCAAAATTTGAACAAGATATATATATATATATCAACGTCATGAAAGTCAAAAAATGTTGAAATAAAATGGAGAGACTGTAGTAAATCGGTAAAAACGTATAGATGCTCATCAGGGTAAGTACTTTTGTTTATTTTCTCTCTAAGAATTTTCTGCTTTTTCTTACCGCAGATTTTTTTCTTGACATTTTGTTTTATGAATGTTTATGTTGTATATGTTGCTTTTACATTTCTGCTTATGTTTGTTTCTTATTTGTTATATATATATAATATAGGGAGAGTGTGAACTAATAGTAGGAATTTAATAAACACCTATGAAAACGCTTTTGTAATTTTCCAACAAAATAATATCGATAGGAATATGAAAAGATTTGAAGCCATCGAAAATTTCTGGTGGATACTCATTAAACTTGAAATTTCATGCGGAGTTGTACAATGCCCGCCTTTCAGTGGAGAAAAAAAAAAGGAGCAAATCCTATGTTGGAAATAAACAGTACAGGACAGAAAAAAACCAAAGTCAATTAAAATAAAGGTAGATGGAAATAATTTGGAAGAAATGGGGACAAAAATACTTACTGAGCTTACCTTGAGCTTACTGTATATATTTCTTAATGTAAGCAAAGCAATATCTCGGAGAGCTTGGTTTGCAGATTTCATAAAAAATTTTGATGAAATAAAATATGAAAGCAAAATGTATTGGGATATTATCTCGGATTACAACAATGAAAGAGAAATATGCATTTAAATATTTGTTTAACCAATGAAAACGGTTTGAGTTGCGTTGCAACAATGAAAAATATTGTTGTAAATTATGCCAAAAAATATTTTTAAAAATTCATTAAAATTCGAGAAAGCATTGGAAAGGTAATTGTTTGCACTTTCAGATGGTGTAAAAATGATTTTGTGCTGCAATATCTTCGGAAGTTATTAAGCAGAATTTTGGCGTTTTTCCTTAATTTTTAATTAATTAAAATTTCAAAAAAGGGCTCCGACGAGGTGCACATTCCCATTTTCCAAAGTATGTTTTTCCAAATTTCGTAGCTGTAGGTCCAGCGGTCTGTCATGTAGAGGACAAACACACATTCTCCTTTATTATTATTATAGTAGAGATGGTCCAATCTATGCAACCTTTTGACAACAACAACAAAAATGCCGTTAACCTTAATTTTAACCGATTTTAATAAAATTATTATAGCAACTTGTAGCTAAAGAAATTTTCTATCCGATGATATAATAACATATTTCCCTACTTAATTTAGAACAGCGTAAGAAATTTTTGTCTTCTGTTAAAATAATCAATTGCTGATGCCTAAATCTAAGCACTTGTTCTCTAACTGTACCCACGCAACGCTTTCTCCTAAAAATGATATACGCTCTATTTACACCAATATAACATAATTTGCCTATTTCACGACCAGATACTTAATACAATTGAAGTTAGGATACCGGTCCAATCTAAGCGCCAGTCCAAATTCGCCGTCTCTCCCCTATATTATTACGTTAAATGTCTTATAATTAATGTTTTAATTTTATTAAAATGTTTTGAAGATTTGCATTTATAGATTTCTACATATAGTAAAATTTTTATAAATTTGCAACTATTAATTCAATTATTATGCTTTCCATTCTGTATAGTCAAATTCGCAATCCGGACCACAATGCTCTTTATTTTTAAGTATTGGATGAGACGAAACATCCTTTCACAATGTTTGTAATCAAATCCATGTAAAATTTAAATATTTACGCATTTGACAATTTTTTTAATAAGAAGAATTATCTCTGTCATAATAAATTACGATGAAAAACGCATAGTGTTTAATTATCTGAATGGAGCGAATTTTCAGTATTTTAGTTGCTTTGAGATAATTAATGTTCTAACAAAAATTAAAACCTTTATTTAATCTCAGTTCCGTTTTCACATCTATCATCGAAATAACATTAAATGTCGTTCCTATTTTCGCGTTTAGAAAAGTTTCAATTCCAGTTCTACGAACGGCCGTCATTACTCCAAGAAATATTTACATTATAGTGCTCTACTTTAAATTTTAATGAAATCCTCAACTCTTGAAATGAAGGAAAGTTCAACCGAAAAGCGTTCCAAAATAAACCTCGCACGTTAATTATCTTTTTCTTATCAAACTTACAGCTGTCAAAAAAAGGTACGTGTGCTGTGTTTCTGTTTGCATCTGTACAATGCCAGAAAATATTGACAAAAACATTAAATCTGGCTTAATTTCTCCCTTTCCAACAAGCACGTACAGCTACACTGCCAACTTAACCTCTTCCAACCCAGGTAAGACATTTTTGCACATCCCCCAAAGAGGCGCAGGTGGCACCATCGGGTTCCAGAGCAGCGAGAGCAGGTGGGGAGCTATTTTTTTCCCGCCCAGGAAGAAAAAAAGAACTAAAAACAAGCGTAGAAGAATGGAGGAGAGCCTACAAGTATTACGGCTGAGTATGAATTCGTCCCAGGGATAACTATTTTTAAATCGAAGTCCTTGTCACTGCGTAGTAGTCTTCCTCACCGACAGCAGGGGGAAGCAGGCAGGTCCATATCGTCTTAAGTAGTAATGAACACTGTTCTAAATTTATTTCTTCGAACCGTGCCTCATCGCCAGGAGTAAACTGGGCTGTACCATTAAGCGCAGGGTTTTTATTTGTTCTTAATTGTGACACTAATTTCAAGGATTCGGTGTCGTCATTAACATCTAGCGAGTTACAGGAATCGCCTGTTTTTTTCCCCGCGAATTATTATTCGCAATGGTGCGCGTGTGCTGTTCTGTTTGAGCCTTCGATAGCGAAGAACAATGCGAGCAAATGTGTTCAACGAAATCGACGTTGTATGGATTACGGAATTCTGTTTTGAAACGCCGGGTGTATAATTTCAAAAAGCCGTCACGGATTCAAAAAGGAAGTTGAGCCAAGAAATGGTAAGGTTTCTTTTGAATGGAATTTTCTGTGGCTACAATCTATAGTGCGGTATAGTGTCCGATTCAATGAACTTATTCAGTGATTTTTGTTGACAAACAATGCGCAAGTTTTTTTGTTAAGAAAAAAAAATAACGATTTGACTATGAAATACCATTGAGGTACTTTGATTTTAAAATAGCTTAAATTATTCAAAATAGAATTATTTAAAACATTATTTAGCTATTAAAGAACAAAATTCATAGGTTTATCAGAAATAAAATATGCACTGAATTAGTCTGATCACATATTGCCATCGAACTTGAGCATCTGTCATGCAAGAATTTCATTCAAACGCTGTTATTCAAAGAAATCTAAAAACAAACGCACACAGACAAATGTTTCCATTGTTACGTCATTTATTTCATCATCTCTAATAATAATGAAAGATAATGTGTATTAGCAGTATTATGAGGCAAACTGCTAGACCAAAAGCTAACAAATTTGCCCAAGCATTCATTGGAGAAAGATAATAGGCCATTCATAAAAAATTTTAATTAGATTTTTATTAATTAGAAATTTACCGAAATTTCGTCAGTTTTCGGTAAAATCTTCCAATCGTATTATTGCGCGCAAACGATATTTTCAACTTCTTAAATATCGAGAAAAATGCAATTCCAAATTCACTAACTGTTAAACATAGGAATAGTCAAGTGCTTTAATGTTTATTTTAGAATAGCAGAATTTTATTTCGTTTCAAGGTTACATAATTGCGATTTAAATGTTCGTTTAGTTTTCATAAACGAAATAAAAAGTAATAAAATATTTACCCTCGATCATTCTTAAACCTGAAAGTTCCGACCGTTGGCCCCTCATAAAATCCTTATTTTGCTTTTGATTCTCTCTTATCCAAAATAAATTCTTAAAATACAAATTTTCGGTAGCTACTGTAGCATAGTTGTTATATTATTGTTGTTATTGAGTTACGGAAATTATTCTCATTTTGTTTAATGTCCATACTTCCTACTAATTTTATAGCTTCTTCAAAATATTTTACTGTCGCAAATAAATTCCCTTTAGATTAATTTAATTTATTTCTTTAGATTATTAATTGTCATAACATCAATCACACTGTAAATGTTTTGGTTCTTTGACTGGAATTTCTCAAAATTGTCAAGTGGATGTTTCAGATATGATAAAAATGAGGAATAACACATACTGCAGATTTCTAAGAGGCACAAGGTTATTTCTATATATCAGAGGTAAACTATCTTAAGTCCAATTTTGCTGATTTTGATGTTTTCATCGTATTACTATCGTCTTATACGTCGTAAACTATCTTATGTCCAATTTTGATGTTTTCATCGTATTACTATCGTCGTAAACTATCTTATGTCCAATTTTGCTGATTTTGATGTTTTCATCCTATTACTATCGTCTTATACGTCGTAAACTATCTTGTGTCCGATTTTGATGTTTTCATCCTATTACTATGGTCGTAAACTATCTTAAGTCCAATTTTGCCGATTTTGATGTCTTCATCGTATTGCTATCGTCGTATACATCGTAAACTATCTTAAGTCCAATTTTGCTGATTTTGATGTTTTCATCGCATAGCCGTCCGGATAACGTAATACAATTACATACTACGTTAAGGACTTCGGAAGGGCAAAGTGCAATAGTTACAGGTCGAAATGAACAAAAGATAATCGCTCTCACAAATTAAATTGCGCATTGCAATACATTGCTTTCTGGAATTTCTTTTGGCTTTCCTGTAAAATGTTAACATTTTTGCTTAAGACAGTTTTTCTCTGATGCACAGACGCGTCTTTTCTGATAATCGAGCCCTGATTATTCCCCGAAGGAAGACGAAAATTTTTATAGTATGCATCAAAATTCTTCGATACAATAAAGGAAAAAAAAAATAAGAAAACATTGATATGCAATTTTCGAAAGCATATAGAAGAATTTTAAAAATCATTTTATTTCTATCATTTTTAATACTTTCGCATAACACGATAATATTGAAAACGAGAAATGCCCGATTTGGATCAGAGCAAACAATTAAAAAAAAAAACAGAATGAATGACGGGCTTCAAAATTCAGACAGAAGCAGAACCATTATTATTTCTTAAATTATAATTAAAGGTTAGGGTCGAGTTGATTAAATAATTAATGAGTTTTATTTTTATCAGCTGAAAACCAATTTAAGAGAAATGAGACTCAGAAAACAATAGAGACAAGAGGCTAGAATTGATATGAGTTTGTTAAAAAATGGATTTTTTTATACCAGGAGTCGTTAAATATTCCCAATCGCTAACAGTTCTCGACCGAAAACAAATTTTTTTAACCCTAGAATTAAGAATCACTAATTAATGATAAATTAAATGAATTTCTATTTTATAAATTTATTTGGTATTTTTAGACTATTCATTCCAATTTAATACCATCATTTGGTAAATATCAATGACAATTTTTAGATGAAAAAGGCAATCTTAATTATTTTTCCTTATCAGCATTGAATAGAATGATAATAACTTACATGACAGCAATATTTTTCTGCGCAGTACCGCTTGGAGTGCTTAGAAGAATTTAAAATCACCAATTATGGAATAAAGTCAGCCTGTAGAATTTCTGCATAAAATATGCCTATAAGCTCGATCTATCGATTGTTTAATTTTAAGGAAGGAATTAAAAGGGAAGTTGGAACCCTAAGTCCGTTAAACTTAACTCTGTTACTTCGATGTGTCATTTCTCAAAATCTGCTATAGATACATGATTGAAATTTTTTATAGAAGTAAAGTACATCTTTCAAATTGTACTGAAATGATTTTTTTAAATTCAAAAATTTATTTTTTACAAATTTTTTTGTGTCAAAATAGGGTAACATTTCAGTATGTATAATAAAATATTTTGAAAATTTGTAAAAAATTATAAATTGACCAAAAACTCATTTTAGTATAATGAGAATGACGTACTTTACTTGCATGTTTGAAACTTTTTATACATCTGTAACATATTTTGAGAAAAGGTACATCGAAATGGCGAATTTCGCATTTTTTTGTTCTGACTTAGGGTTCCAACTCCCCTAAATTACTAGAAATCTGAGCTCCAACAAGTGGCGGAAGCTTACCACTTATCGTTTTGGTAATATCTTGCTAAATGTATTATACGGATATTTCCTGTATAATTTTTATTAATCACTCTTCTAATATATTAATGAAATAATCTTTATGAGATGCCTATATCGCCACTTTCACAGTTAGAAGATGCTTAAAACTTTTAAGGTTAAAAAAATTGTGCGGAAAATTTGGTCTTTAGTAATTCTTTAATGTCCAATCAATATACATTTAGAATAGAAATGTAGCTTCTAGAGTTTCAAATCCTTTAGCATAACTTGCATATTCATGCGTAATTGTGATTAAAAACTAAATGCGATTAATTAAATACAGTTTTTACAGCTTGCGTATAATTTTTAATTTACATTTTTTTATTCAGAGTGTTTGCCGTTTTGTAAATGAATATTTTTGTAATCTGAATCCACTTTATATTTTGTTTTCGCGGAGAAGCAGAATTTTATCCATGTCTTCTATTGTTTTAATAATAATATAAGATAAGATAAAAAATAAAAATTATTCTTATTCTTGAGACCTTTTAATACCTTAATTTTAAAAATGAGAAACTGACAGCTAGAGTAGAGTCCCGCTAATTCGGACTAGATGGGACTGGACCCTGTCCTGATCATGGAAAGTCCGGATTAAATGGAATTTACCTTAACCCTCTCAGACCGAGCGAGGCGGTCTAGCGACGAAGTCTGAGTCGGTTGGCTTCTTTTGAGGGGAGGTAAGTTTCCGATATCGCTTAGGCGCTAAACGCGGTAGGCGGTCCAATTATCCTTGCCTATCGTAGCCCATTACCGTGAGCTTTAAGGGAAGGTTATAGCAGGGGGTCGGGGTTGGGTAAAGGACCACCCGGGTTGGGAGAGTCCAATTCATGTCTCATCCTCCCAAAAAGCCCCGGTTTTAAAGGGGCTAGAAGAAAAAAGTCGCGCGCGCGCCTCGGAATTAAAGAGTTAAAATGCACGTAATACAACTTTTAGATGGGAAAAACTATAAAAATCTATGGTTTTTTTTCATAAGAACAAACAACTTTTCTTACAGCTTAATTTTAGTTTTAATACTACTTCATACGCGTAGACCTAAGATTTGGACCTACGAACTGTTGTAGGATTAACAAAACAAAACATCTTTGTAAATGATTAAAATTCAAAATTTATTGATTGTATATCCTGCTCGTTTTTTAAATCTCGTCCAGATTAACCGGACTTTTTGTTTTCATGGTATTCTTCAAAATTGGTGTCGGTCTCCTACGCATCTTTTGTCCCCGAAATATGGCGCTTTTTTTGCTAAATAACTAATTTTAATGCAATTTTTGCCTTATTCTAGGAGCAAAGCAAGAGTAAATGACACTCTCGCTATTTTACTCTAACTATTTTATATCCTCTCCCACCTTTCTTTTACATTTAACTTTCAAAGTCAAATAAAGTAATGACTTTTTGTCTTCATGGTGTTCTTCAAAATCGGTCTTCTACGCATCTTTTGTCCCCGAAATTGCTTGGAAGGAATTGCTTATTATTCGAATCTTTAAAAAAAATCTGTAAGTAAAATTTAACCCTCTCATACCAAACGGGGCGGTCTAAAAATTTCCCCTTAACAGCGACGAAGGCCGGTCTGAGGCGGTTGGCTTCTTTTGAGGGGAGGGGAGGTTTTGAAATCGCTTAGAAGATAACCGCGGTAGGGGATCCAATTATCCTTGCCAACAACAGTCCATTTCCGTGCGCCTTTAGGGAAGATTATAGCAGGGGCTGGGGTGGTGGGGGAACTGACCACCCAGATTGGGAGAGTCCAATTCATGTCGTTTCTTCCCCAAAAGTTCCGGTTTTATTGGAGCTGGAAGAAAAAAGTCGCTTCGGGATTAAAGAGCTAAAAAAATGAAAAACATTTGACACACCTATCAGCTAATATTTATATTATTCTATTAGTCCTTATTTTTAGATTATCTAATTATTTTCAAGGGATTTTCTTTTTGAAAAAATGATATTTTTTAATTATACAAAAAAGGAAGCATCATGGAAGAGATGAAATTTCAGAGCCCCTACTGCTCTGGTCTTACTTTTTAAATATATGTTGTAATGCTCCTTATATTTGTGCAACTTTAGTGTTCAGTTGCAACCTCTTGTAGCACTTTAGTTGTTGTTGTTTTATGTCCCCCTGGCCCAAAATTAGACCAGGTCCATGACACCATGTCGCTCTAACAACTCCACAAGTCCTTTGCCCTCCTCACTCCACAGCTGCCTCGCAGAGGCGCCGATGCAGTCAATGATATGGGCAAGGAGAAGCAGGACAGGAACAAGGGCAAGAAGAAAGTCTTTTCCTTATCGATGAATTTAAGCTTTTAATGTGTCCACTACGCAACCTGGCCAATGCAGTCTGAGCGGATCTTGTGCCTACGGACTGTAGAGACAGACCAGGACGGTTCACGGCATACCGATCATGTGTGGGAGGATTTTTCCAAGCGGAATTTGCTTTAGCCTTGTGAATAGAAAAAAATTTCGGACGTGAAGAGTTCACTAGAATTTAGTACTAGCACTTTAGTATTCAGTTGTTAGAATTTTACAAACATGTTGATGTATTTCAAATAGATTTTGGAACTATGACTGGAAGGTTAATCACGTTGAAAAACTCTTTGTCAATCAGTTTTAAAAACAAATAGTGTATATCTGTCTCTTTTTTCTATGGAAAAACTTTGAGCATGAAAAGCTATGCCTTCTAAATAGATTGTAAAACTATAATTGGACAGCTAATGATATTGATAAACTTCTTTCCCAAAACCGAATACTGTATATCTGTCTCTTTTTTTCTAAGGAAAAACTTTAAGCATGGAAAACTATGCCTTCTAAATAGATTGTGAAACTATAATTGGACAGCTAATGATATTGACAAGCTCCTTTTCCAAGAGTTTTAAAAAGTTGATTTGTATTTGACGAAACATTTATATAATACTACTTGTTGTTCAAAATTTTTAAAAGATTCACTACTGACGCTCTAATTTATCGAAATATAATATATCGAATATAATTAAAGCTTAATTTTCTGAGTAGCTTTCGTTATATGCTGTCAGAACAATAGCTGGATTAATAATTATAAATCAGTTTTTCTTTTTATTCTAAAAACATTTTGATTCATTATCCTGAAAATATATAAATAGCGTTTTATTGGTTACTATCCGCATTCGAAGACCAGCTTGTTCGCCAGGAACATAATTTCAATTGAATCTTGCATCATTTTATATTCGTGGTTCCCTTAAGAACGTAAACAGATCGTAGTAGATATTTAACCAATGATTTTTAGTGGCATTGCACCTGTTCTGTTCATTGTCTAAATAAATGTCCCTAATGGAGTCAAATAACTGACAATGTCATATAGCATCTAATTGTAAGTTGTCAATTGTCTTCACCTTCTTATTCCTCTTGCAAAATATGCGTTGATTTCAACATTAAAATGACGTAACACATTTTATGACCAGCGGCATGTTTGCTGAATTAAAACATGTTTAAAAAAGAATGAAAACTTAGCAGCCATAATCATTCAGCTTACAGAATATATTTCTTCATTTACCTTATATATCCGAGAATATGGTTTACAGGTTCCACAAAACTTTTCATGAAATAAAACATGAAAGCAAAATGTATTAGGATATTAACTCAGCTTTCAACAATGAAAGAGAAACACGCAATTAAATATTTGTCTAAACAATGTACGCGGTTTGAATTGCGTTGCAACAATGAAAAGTATTGTTGTAAATTATTCCAAAAAATATTTTTTTTTAATTCATTAAAATTCGAGAAATAATTGTACGGCAACTTAATTGATATTATTGAAAAGGTAATTGTTTGCACTTTTAGATGCCAGAAAATTATTTTCGTCCTGTAATATTTTCGGAGGTTAATAAGGAAAAACGCCTAATAATAACGCCTCGATTAATAATTATAAATCAGTTTTTCGTTTTATTCTAAAAACATTTTGATTCCATCATCCTGAGAATATATTAATAGCGTTTTATTGGTTGTAATGCATTTAAAAGGGCCAATTTAATCATTTCATTCCCCAGTTTGCTTTTTAAAAAGTCAACAGTTTCATCATTAAATTAAATTAAAGAAATTTTATCATAAATAATTAATATTTTAGGTTTTATAGTTAATTTTATTAGTACTAAATTTAAGTGGAATTTATTATTATTTTATCAAACTACTAACTGATAATCCGACGTTACTCGAGATCCATATTTTTTCTTATGCCAGCCTTTTTTTTCTACAAATATTGTCACTTACTTCCCCTAAGAAACGTAAATCTCCTTTAAAACTTTCAAACCTAACCTTTTTATTACCTTCTAGCAGCATGACTTGAATGAAAATGCGAGAAGTTTGGAAAAAGAACATATATTAACGTTTTTTTTATAAACTTAGAAATTACTCAGTTTATCATTTTTTATACAGTTGATTTTGGAATGAAAAGGCAAAATAGTTTTGATGTGCCCAGTCCGGTCGGATTGACGGGAATCCGGCCGGATTGAAATTGGTGCCGGATTGCAATCCCTATCCATGATATTTGTTTTTGAGAAACCAGATATCAAAGTTGATCAGCTGCAATTAAAATAACGGCGGAGTTCTAATTGTTCTAGCTGCCAGGTGCAAACAAATTAAACTAAGGACATGAATCACTATTACGCAGAAATTATAACATTTGGACATTAGAATATAAATTTTAATGCAAAATGGGCAAAATATGAAATTGGTTCATTTTAACTCTGAACACTGGAATTATAGTAAAAAATATATACCAAATTTCACTCGTCTATCTCATTGCGTTATGGCGTCTTTCCGCTCGTTACAGTGATAGTCGGTCGAGCTTTCTTGTGTGACAAAATACCGTCAGATTTTAATCGCTAATAACTACGAGACGAATAATGCGAAAAGAATGGTTGACCCCCACAACGGATAGATCATATCTGTAAGAGTTTGTCGCATGGTATTGGTTTTGCCTGTGACGTCACCGTACCAGTGTAGGCGAATGCGCGTGATTGTTACCAATTAGTTATATGTAAGGTTATAAATAAGTGTAGCGTGGAAACGCGTTTAGCTAGGAGGTTGAATCTAGTGTCATTTTAAAGAGGTTGAAGAGTATTACTAGGACCCCAAAGTGAGACAATAAAAATTTCTGTCAGAATATAAGTAAAAATCGGTATTAAATTGAAAATTTCAAACTCTTCATGCTTTTTCATTATAACATGCAGGGTTTTCTTTCGAATTGTATTAAACTAACAGAATACTTGACAATACGTAAAAGAAACATTGTATTAAAATTTGAATTTAAAAATTTGAATATTACGGAAAATATGAGCATTTGTAGTAAATAATGTTTTACTGCGCATACGGAGTTCTATATACTGTCAACAGATGGCGCCATCACAAGCTACTCTAAATGAAACATAAGAAAAGACCAGTTCGGTTCCGCGCCGTAGATTTTTCCTGAAAACCTCGGGGTAAAATCATAAAACAAGTGTTTCGTATTAATATGTAATTTAATGATCAATCTCTTTAATACAATATTTACACAGAATAGTGTGTACGTAATGGTAACAGAATAGATAAATCACAAGTTTGTCGCATGTAGCAAGGGTCTCTGGTAGCTTGTGATTTATCTATTTTGTAACCATTATACTACTCTGTGCAAATATTGTATTAAAGAGATTGATAATTTAATTACATATTAAAACGAAACACTTGTTTTATGATTTTATCCCGACGTTTTAACGAAAAATCTACTAAGCGGACCCAAACTGCGTTTTTCTTGTGTTACTATTATTAATTTTTAAATTTATAAATTAAAAGTTTTTGAGTAGAAACACAAAAAAATTTGATGCCAATTGAAGGAGCATGACCTAAAACCTCACTGTTCAACCATTTCCGTCAAGTAGTTTTTAAGATATGCAGATATAACCAAAAGCTTTCAGAACAGCCTGAACAGACGGGACTGGCCATTTAACATGACGAATCCCAAATTTCAATTGCTCATAACTCATCTACCGTTTACTCAAAATTGTTAACTTTTATAAGTATTCGAGTTATTTTAATCTGCAGAATCTGGATATGTATTCAAAATTAGGTGTTGCCATTTGAAAATATTGAGTTTGTGTAAATCTAAATATGAAGACGATCCCTTGCATGAAAAAAATTATATACACTTATAGAGGACACATTTCTATGGCGGCAGGTATTTATAGATTTATTCACCGATAATTAGTCTCGGAATAAAGAGTAGCGTTCGGATACTTTTTTGACGGACTGTACCTCTTATTTTAAGTAAAAACAAACGATTGTAAGCAATACATGAAATTAAATAAAAGGAAACTTGCTGTCAACGTATCAGAGGGAAATTGCCATGCTTTCCTACAGACACAATAATTTGACGTCATACAACTAACTATTGTTTGATAATTAAAAAGTAATAAATGTTGAACGACTCGCTATGTGTGGAATTTTTTCTCATTATATATTAAATAGAAGCTAAATTGATTACAATCTGTTGCTTCCAGTATGTTAACAAATTACGGGAAAATACCAAGCTCATCCAGAAAGTAAGTGCCGTTTGCGCATATCTCCCGCGCATCTGACGGCACGAATGTTGCGCATGCGTAGCTATATCCTTCAACTCGAGAACAAATTAGCCTAGCTATTTTGTTTGTTTACGTTAACGTTTGAAGTCATTGTTGTCGGTAATCATGTTTAAAACAATCGATCGGCCTGCCAGATGTGTAATAAGAACCGTTATCAAGTTTCTGAATGCGAGAAATGCTCGACCTTCTGAAATTTATGGTCAGATAAGTTAAAGTCAGTCCGGACCTAGCTCCATCCGACTTCCATTTGCTTTCTCATCTCAAGAAATTTCTTGCGGGCCAGCAATTTGCAAGTGATGATGAGATCAAGGTAAACGTCCAGAACTGGTTCAGGTCGCAGGCGGGCGAATTCTACGAAGTGGGTATGTTGCAATTAGTGCCAAGATATGACACATGCCTAAATTCGCATGCCTTAATGTCGAAAAGTAGTTTAAAGTGTGTACATTTTTCTGTTATAAAATACAAATGAAAAGAAATTGCTTATATTTTTTAATACCCAAACGATACTTACTTTCTGGATGAGCTTTGTACATTTGAATATATTTTTCTTATATTGCGTAAATCGCAATATTACGAATTAGGTACAGAAATAGAATCAATTAAGACTTCTGCGATTCATGCCAAATGTGTAGCGCCCATTTTATTTCGGAATCTATTGCGCATTTTTAGGATAAAATAGAACTGGTGTCATAACACACCGTAAAACAACATGGAGTTAAACGGAACTCATAGCTGCATTTGTCTGCGACATGTGGTGACATGTAAATCGGTCCCATTACTCATTGGTCAAATAATTGCAAATTGGTCCCCTTCAGAAATATTTCAAAACTCTAAAAATGTTCCGTAATTTGACGTTTTTTCCGCTCAGGCAAATATTTAAATGGCGTTGAAGGAATAGACAAAGAATGAAGACTGAATATTTAGTTTATTCTTGATGAAATCTTCTTAATATTTAAATGGAATTTGAATCGATTTACTTTTAAAAATTCATTTGGAGAACAAAGTGACAAAAATATCTCATAAAAACATTTTTACATTAGGGGAAAATGCAAAAAACTCTTTTTTTAAACTAAATATTGTAAATCTTGCGATTTTCTTAATTTCTTCAAAGCTGTCTCTTAGGAATATGATTAAATTGCCCAATTCTTGAAAGATTGAAGAAAGACTCGAATCTACCCAAAAATGCCCCCTCCTCCAAATTTTTGTATTTTTATGTTTGAAAAGGACTTTTTCGATGAAACCAGGCAACGTTAATGTTTAATTCTTTAAAAAATCAATTTGTCTTCAAATTTAAAGCATTTAATGTGCTGGATAAGGGAAAAATATCTCAAATATCCAAAATATTATATAAAGACTACATCTTAATTTTGGTCATTATTTTGTCCGCAAACACAAATGGAAACCCTCGTGTAGGTTAACTTTCCTTAAATATACATACATTTGAAAATTTTTCACCTAAAATTAATGCACATGCATGCTTTCAAAATGTTTTTAATGATACGCAAAAAAATATAATTCATATTCAACATTGAATCAATCATTCATATTCCTTCAATACACTGAATTTAGTATTGTCATTAGCATTTGAATAGGAAGGGAAAAAGTTATGGCTTTATTTGTGGGCATAATCTAAAATTTTGTTGAGAAATTCTTATGCAAAAATTTTTACATACTTTATACTTAGAAAATTTTGTTTAGATGATATTCGTCTCTTTTTCTGGTTGTTTATCTTTAAAATAATGGCCATAAATAAGAGGACGGTCTTTATCTGTAGGGTCATTTTGCAACTTGTGCAGTTTTTACAAACTTTTATTTGATTTGACTTGTCATATGCTTGTAAAGATAGAATTTTGTAATCGATCTTTAGCTTACTTCCTTATCTGTTAGAGCAGAGGTTCCCAACCTTTATTCCCTCACGTACCCCTTGATAATTATTTATATTTTCGCGTACCCCATAGTGTCATATCCTCCCCACCAGCGCTAATAACAACAACAACCATTTGTATAAGTAAAGAAGTATTAACTTAAGGGGAGTTGGAACCCTAAGTCCGATAACCCTAACCCCGTTACTTCGATGTAACTTTTGTCAAAATCTGTTATAGATTCGTGTTTGAAATTTTTTATACAAGTAAAGTACATCTTTCTCATTATACCAAAATGATTTAACAAAAAAACACCTCAAAACTTTATTTTTTACAATTTTTTTTCGTGTCAAAATAGGGTAAAATTTCACTATGTCTAATTAAATATTTTGTAAATTTATAAAAAATTAAAAATTAATCAAAAGCTCACTTCAGTATAATGAGAAAGGTGTTCGTTACTTCTATAAAAAATTTCAAATGTGTATCTATAACAGATTTTGAGAAAAGATACAAAGAAGTGGCCAATTTAACATTTTTTGTTTTGACACAAAAAAGTTGCAAAAAATAAATTTTTGAATTTAAAAAAAAATCATTTCAGTATAATGAGAAAGATGTACTTGTATAAAAAATTTCAAACATGAATCTATAACAGATTTTGAGTAAAGGTACATCGAAGTAACAGGGTTAGGGTTAACGGACTTAGGGCTCCAACTCCCCTTAAGAGTCAAATTACTTGTATTAATAATATTTGCTGGACTTTTTTTATATAATATTTTATTGTATTTTTACAATAATATTAGTTCAACGCCAAAATAAATGAAAACAGTATGTCAAGCAACAACAGTCAAGTGGTATAGTTATTAAATAGCATGTATTTATTCGGGAAAACAAAATTCTGTAGCTTTTTTAATTTCTTATGTTTTCTTGTTGCCGCCATTACCAAATTTGATTTCGCGTACCCCCAAAAAGTCCTACCAAAAGTACCCCTAGGGGTACGCGTACCACAGGTTGGGAACCTTTGAGCTAGAGTTTCGAAATTTTGTACACCTGTGTATTCTAGAAGAAATTGCATTACTTTAATAGCATCAGAACTTAATTATTAGTTAATCGATTAATTGCGTCAATTTTGACGTCATACGACTGGCGCCACCTGCTAGTGAATTTGTGAAACAATTAGCTTCAAAATTCTATAATATTTATAATAATGAATTATGAATTAAAGATTAAAAGTTGAAAATATTTTTTAAAAAATATCCTTTTTATTACATTTCTAAAAGTATGTTTTTTAAAACTATTTTTTTAATTTTATTTCTTACATTAAATACCTCTAATATGATAAAAAGGATTTAATTCGAAAGTTCATAAATTTTTTTATAATTCGTTGCAAAAACGTCACTTTCGAAATTTTAAAATATTTAATTTGACGGACTCATAGCTGCGTTCTTAGTCCCTTCACCATTTTGTCAAAATGCACGATTTAATTAGCTGAAAGATCGTTTAAAATGTTGTTTTTTTGCATTCCCTCGAAAGTGTCAAAATATATTTGTGATATATTCTTTGCATATTGCCCGACGAAGCGAATTTTTTAAAATTAAATTTTCTGGAAGCCGATTTGAAGTTTATATATACAGTAGACTTCTACGTAATGGGAGTTGTTACGTAATAAAGATCTTGCACCATCTGCTTGCTTACAGCGCGATTTCTCATAAAAAGTGTTATGTTAATTAAATTACATTAGAGCTCCATTTTTAAGCAACACATGGTCCATTTTTAGCTGTTTCATAGTAACATTTTTTTCTTTTTGTTTTATTTCTTTGTCATGCATTCGTGATTCAAGAAAACTTATAGTTAAAATGCGAGAGAATACGAAACTGTTTTGTAAATCAAATTCATCAAAAATTTACATTTAAGGGCACGATGACTGAAATTGGAAAGAATAAAATGGTTAAAAAGCAAATGCATTTTATTAAAGCTGCAATTGGAAGTTACATCTTTAATTACAAAAACGTAAACAGGAGAGTGGTAGGGCAGTAGCTCAAAAGACAAAAAAGAAAGTGGCAACAAAATGCAGGCAATGTAATATTTTTTTTGTCTTTCATGTTTTTACGCAGACACTGAACACAGTAGGATACTATTAACCTTTTTTGCCGAGGTTACTGGAGATGCTCATGGCACAGAGCTTATATTGCTACTACAGTGCCATAAGCATCTTACTACATTACTTCTTCTTTCAAATTGCATTTGCCGAGGTTACCGGAGATTCTCATGGCACAGAGCTTATATTGCTACTACAGTGCCATGAGCATCTTACTACATTACTTCTTCTTTCAAAATGCATTTCCTATTACAAAATGTAATTTCTGGGAGTTATTTCATAAAGAAATACAATCTTGGAGTTATTTTAGAGGAACGAATCAACAGTTCGGATCATAAACCAGTGGGAGTGGCCTCCCCTAAACTTTCTCGTATACTGCTAAAAAATTTTTCATTTCCCCTCCCCTTGCGTGGATAAAAAAAATCGAACCTACTGTAATCCATAATGCAACGAATATCAGAAGGTTTTTCATTGCAGATTATAGTGATTGTAAAATATTTAAGTGGAGAATCATATTAAAAGAGATGCCTATGTATTAAAACTTAGCAATATTTATTTTCCATCACACTCCAGGAAGATCCGCTGTTATACGAGCGAGCGAAAGCAAAACGGGTTAAAACATATCAATCACAAACCCGTCTCAAGGACGTAATCCTCCCGCTTGGTACCAGAGATAGCTAAGTAGGCATGCGCGTGGAAATGGTTTTGAAACGAAGGCTTAACAAGTATGCGATTATACAGACCGACAGACAGTCAACCCGTTGACGGATTTGGCCCAAAATTTTATACGGACCTACATTCATGACGATAAAACTGTGTACCAAATTTTATCCATCTAGCTATTCAAGTTTTTGAGTTATAGTGTTCACATGACTTCGGACATACAGACAGACAGACTTCCCGTTGACGGATTTT